>KI422526.1:26587-60414 GCA_000473375.1 Anopheles culicifacies | reverse complement strand
TTTATTATTTTATTTGGTTTTTCTGTAGTTTCTTCGTCAACTTTGCCTCATTTTATATTTATTTAAAACAAACAAACTTAAATATTTGTTTGTACAAAGTGTAAAGGAACAAACGGAGAAATTTGCAGGGTTTACAGAGTACATCACTCAATCACAGTATAGTTGTTGTCAACAACCTGGATGATGTAGTTTGCAAACAAACGTAGTATAAGAGTCCTCTTATTTGAGTTAAAGTTCCTTAAAACAGTTAAGAAGATGGATTTAAGGTGTGGCAGTGACGATAACTAACGTCATTTTCTTCATCAGTAAGCTCCAAGCATTAGATACCCCAGAGCACTTTGCAAATTGGTGCTCCAGTTATTCTAGTACTTCAAAAAAAATCATCTATGTATTATCAATGTATCAGAATATCCTAAACTTTGATATTAAGCAAAGGTCTTTCAAAAATTAAATAAGAACTAGATATAAAACAAGGAAAGGTGTCACTAAGTTTGTTAAAGAGTCTTAAAACCATTTCACTGAAATATACAAACATGTTCTTCCATACTCTTAGGCTCTCCAAATCATGCCGGATCCTTTTCGCTTCCAACAATTAACGTTCGGTGTGATCGCAATATTTCTTCCCATCTTCTCAACACATATCCCCAGCTTGTGGAATGGTGCTGACAGTTGTGACTGCAGACAAACAAAAAACCTTTTGGAGAGTAAGGCAAAACAAAAAAATCCTACATACATTGCCGTAATGTTTCCTCCTGCTTCCATTGTGTATGTCGATCCTGTTGGCCGATCAACCATCACTGATCGGTGGCTTCGCATTCTGAAACATAATACCAAAAATGCGAGCAAATCAAGCCACTGCCCCGTACGTTCTTTACGTACCCACTGCAGCAGGCTTTCCAGCAGGCTTGGAAGTATATCTCCTGTTCTGAGCACATGCACGGTCTCTTCTTTCCGTCATGCAGAAAACACAACACCACCAACGGCTTCCGAAGCGAATGTCGCTTTGAATCCGAATGCCGATTGTCGCATAGTGATCGCAATTTACATAAACCGCCATCGAACGGGACGCGCAGAAAAATGCCGCCCTGACTTAACGTGCCTCCTCTCGTCGGTCTTTCCCACTCACCGGATACCTGGGCAGTTTTGTGGATGCCACGGGGGGGAAGTGTGGTGGAGATGTGAGAACAAAAATGTAACGATGCACACACAAACACTTGGACGAGGAACGATCGATGCACGCCATTCGTAACCCGGTACGATCGCGAACATGCGCTTCTTCTCACCTAGTTCGCGCGTATGTTTCGCTCGCCCAGTTACTGCGAGTGCGCTCCGTTACCGTGCTGTGTTTGTTGCATATTTATACTCGCCCATCCAAGCCCGAGGGGCAAGCTTTCCAATCATTCGTCTCCTCCCGCGGGTGAGCAAATATTTCAACTAGCATAAGAACCCGGGACGGATATTCGATCAAGATGTGCGCGCACCATGCCGGGACAGCGAAACACGATCGAATTCGGATTTCGCAACGGGGAAAGCAAATCAAACCCTCGTGTTCGCTGCGGTGGTGTGCCACACTGTTGCCTTGATCCTTGGGGTCTGGTTACGGTTGCACTCAAGCGCACCGTATGCGTCGACCGTGGTCGTCGGCGTGCGGGAGTTTCGGCTGCTCGGCATTGTATTGTAATGTGATAGGAGCGTACACAGGCTGTAAGTGGAGTGAAATTGTTACAGTTTAAACTGATCTTCTTGTCGCAATCGTGCTTTATAGCTTTTAACCGATCTGGTTATGTGTGTGTGATTGAGAGCTACTGCACAGTATACAGTGCGGGTTGTAGCAAATGAAACGAATCTTAATCTCAAGATGTCTATCGTTTATGGACGTTGTACGGGTGTTAGTGCTGAGTTGTGTTCAGCAAGGTATCGGTTAATGCTCTAACCAAGGTATTCGGACTCCATTTGTTCCTTAAAATTTAAACTCCTCAAGAAGAGAGATGAAAAGCTTTTGAGTACTTTAAAACATAAGATAAATTTATCCTACAATGATTTGAATTAATTTAAACTTAACTTTTTGTTTTATACCACTTATTACAGATCACGTAATGTCATTTAATATTAAAATTATGAACACAATTATCATACTCTAAAATATCACGTTGAAACCACCATATTGTTATTGCCGGCATTTTCAAAACCTAATGGTTTTTAGATTTTTGTACGTTGGATCGAGCTCTATTCAATGCTTAACAACAAAGTGCTTAAAAAATAAATCATATGTTAGCAGATATTTTGGGGCAATCGATCATTTGAGATTTTTAACACAACAATTGTAAACCCAAGATTTATAAGCCAGATTTAAAGATGTTCATGACTTAGGGTTGAATCAAGTTCTTCCAAAGTACTAATACTTAATAAAGCTTCAGTGCATCGAAGGGGTTATTTATCGACACTACATTCAGCACTTCAGAGCTTTAGACACCTTTTCACACGACGGTACTCTTAAAGGTCGCTTATCGAGAGATTTACCACTGAATGAACACTGAGCGTTTCTACATATTGAATCTCAATAATTCTCATTCGGATCCAATAAGTAAAAATTGTCCATATCGTGCTTACTTTCAAATTGAACATTATTTCGTAAAGCACATAATTCTTATAGTGTTTTAATTTTCTGTGTTTTTAACTACAATAAGAGATTCTTGACTTTTTAAACTCTATTTTCAACGAATTATTAACAATATTCGTTATGAGAAATACCTCAATGTAGGAATGCTAAACTAGATATTTTAGTCTACAAAGTTGCAAAAGATATGCTATAAATGATCTTAAAAATGTTTAAGATCTAAAACATTTTCAACTTGTCTTTTATGCATTATTTAACAAAGAACAATATGAGCATCAAAATATATGAAAGGATAAACTTGATGAAAGTGGGACACATTCTAACATCGAAACATTTAAATCACTTTTTTTAAGTATGCTTCATTAAATTTTGCTTTAATAGATTCACTAGTTCATTGCTTAAATAATTTCTCTATATTTTATTTCTTATTGACCCATTAACATCTGTTAAGAGACATTTATTGATCCATTACCTACCGGGCTTAATTTTAATAAACAACAAATTAATAGCAATAGTGTATCGGTAATGCTGAATCCACTGCACCCACTACACTATAGCGCATGCATGTGATGAACAGAGAAAATAAAGCACAAACCGTACCTTCATGATCATCATGTTCCCATGGAGCTTACTTTCAATGCTTCAAGTGCAGTCATGGCAACCCAGAGAGAGAGAGAGAAAGAGAGAGAGAAAGAGAGAACCAGTGTTTGCTTGCCGTACCGATCACCGGCATAATTTCTCATTCGATAAACTGTTGTTACGAATCGCCGCCACAACCGGCAGAGTAATCGTAGCCATTTTTGCCGAAGTGAAAAACCTTAATACATATTATTATCGACACGATATCATCAACGTGTGTATAATTTATATGATCACATTGCAACCGTTTTTTTTTCTTATTGTTGTTGCTGCTGCTGCTGCTGCTTTTACTAGTGATGGTAAACAGCCCTTGTTTTGTGTTTCGTATAACGACGAACCGCATCCAAGGACCTCCTCCACTTGGGGCGTCCATTTGATTCGGGCTCGACGCGTGCGCTCGCGATCTGGATACTTCAGCTTCGAGCGGATCGACTTCCCGGATCGGCACATTACTTGTTGCTGTAGCAGCAGGCCTTTAATAAGTCACGATTTCTTCATTTTACGGCAGTCCAATTTGGAGAGAACGATCACATCGAACGATTCTGGACACTGGTTTGTCTGCGTACTTGGTTGGCATGGCCGTGGAATCGACGAAATCTTCAGTTCTTTTTCTTCGTGTGTTGCTTTTTTTCGGCTTTTTCCCATTCCATTCGTTCAACCGTGCAGTACACGGTTGATCATTATGCTTATGCTGCGTGCAATGAAAAAGCCCGTGGTAAAAACCGGGATCCATCCACCGGCAATGGCCGTACAATGTTCGATGGACAATTAAAGTGCACCAGATTTTTTTGTTTTTTACCTTCCGTCGTACACTTTCGCCCCAACCGGGGCGAATTGCGACTTATCAAGTGAATTTATTGTTTGCCTCACGCTGACCAACACGGTAAAGGGAAGACAGTCCGGCTCAACGGGAGGGGGGAACGCATTACCATTTAATGTGTCAACTACCCATATTTGAAGTGAAGTGAAAAAGAAACATCCCCCTCGTCTACACGTCTCCTTTAATTGATGTCCGATCTGGTTCGAACGATCGTTGCCTGCCGATAACTGTGTGCACCGTTTTCATTCGCAGGCATGCTCTTCTTCGCCACGAGGAAATGGAGAAGAAACACAAATGCGACCAGTGTGATTTTGCAACGCGCATTCCTGGACACCTTCGACGTCATCTGCTGGTGCACTCCGGCAGCAAACCGTACTCCTGTCCGCACTGTGATTATTCCTGCAATAACATTGTATGTAGTGAAATGGAGCGCACGTTTCCATCCGAACATAATTGCTCTACTAACTTTGTTGTCTATTATTTTTGTCGTTTTAGGAAAACCTTCGAAAACATGTCATTACCACTTCAAAGCATAAAGGGAAATTTTTGTATGAATGTAAAGTGTGCCCAAAGGACAATACCACATATGGAACTAACTTTCAGAAGGAATTCAAGGAGCATATGCAACATTATCATAAACTGTCGTCGGAAGAGGGAACCGCTGCATCTACAATTTAGGGGCAAATAATTTGTAATAATTATCTTATGTATGTGACAAACGAAATGGAAGCATTATTTGCGTTTGAATTGGATATCCTGAAATGCACTGTGCATAAATATTCTGCAAAGAACACCCAAAGCGTACCGTTAGCGCCAACAAGCATATGGTGGTCGGTTTTGTAACTACCGTACGCTACTATTGCTATAAATGGCGTTATCTCAGAGCTGTGTTGCTGTTAATACAAGTTGCATGCAGTATAACACAGCATAACAATCAACGGTCGTTCAAGTTATGTTATTCTTTTTTTTCATATTAAAGTACATAAATTTGATATTCAATTTAAAACTAATTTACTAGCACGGGTCATGAGAAGCCAAACAGGATATGTAAGGAAATAAAACCTATAGGAGACTGATTTAACATGCGACGAGAACACGCTGAGCACTCAGATGGGCGCACGCTTTAAATGGGAACTATCTTGGGAACATATTTTTCTGTGACAAATTAGAGTACTGGACAGCCTATGAAAATGGCTTACCATTTATACTTTTTGTCATCTAATATATTCTTTAAAAACACACCAAATAAACCAACATATTAGGGTAAATTGAAAATGTCGATAAACAATACATACATTTATTTGTTATCAGCATTTAAAGAAGTATAAATAGACATTCCAATTGCACGTCTATTGCCGCACGGATACCACACACGAGTTAGGTATTGAGGTTTGTTTAGCTATGAAATCCTGGCGAAATTCCGTACGAGAATGGAAAATCTCCACTTACATCTACACCTTGCTTGTTCGGATGCTTGTGACGCTTGCTTTCCGGTATGAAATCGTCTACATCCTCCGACACCGATTCAAACCGCTTACGACCCTTTCCATTACTAACGCTCGCTTCACCGACAACCTCCTCTTCTATTTCGTGCGCCTGATACTGCAGATAGAACGGTTCGATGCGCTTGCCAGACTTTTTCAGCATGTACGGATCGAATGGAAAGAACGTTTCCAGACATTCTTCTGGCATTTGCGTACTGTTCTTGTACACGGTGGCCAACTTCCGGCGTGCGTTCCTTTCCAGGATTGTGTGACAGTACGCAAGCTGATAAGCGCGAGTTATGCCAGCGAATGCCGTTGCCACCGTAGGCAAACAGACGCGCAATGGATTTAGTTGACAGGTAACGATGGACGAAAGTTGCAACGACTGTAGGAACGCTAGATTCTTCGAGCTGGATGTAAGATGATTAGCGCGAAATGCTACTACATAGAAGATGGCCTGACATACGGAAAAGAATACGAGATGTGCCTTTAGCGATTGATTGTAGTGCATGGAATCGCACCGTTGTATGTAGTTGTGCACCCAGTGGGACATTTCCAATAGCATCGATTTAAGGTAGCTATGAACGAACGAAACAATCGTTAATTATCGATCATTAACAAAATGCAGACAGTACTTCACTTACCTTAAAGGAACGAATTTAGCTCTGGCCAGCATGCTTGCTATATATCCGACCGATGTTTGACGCTCGCTGGGCGGTTTGTTCATGTTGTTCACATTCTTCCAAAGCGAACTGATGAAATGTTCTGCGTACGATAGCTTAAAGCTGCAGATGTAGAACATGACGAATTGGCCGTGATCCGAGTTATGAGCGGGAAGAATGTGTGTCTCGAACTGGTTGAGAATTATCTTGAACAATCGATCTCCCTGTCCATCCACTTGCACCGTCTGTTCGATATAGTTGAATACGATTTCCATGAACTGATCGAGCGTTTCCGCAACCGGATGCTTCATGGCGTCCCCGTTCTCATCGTTACCAATTTCCGTCATCTCGAACATCATTTCTTCGTCCGGATATTCGGTTTCTTCGATGACGTTACGTGGCGCATTCACATCCAGCTGCAACAGATGGAAGAATACAATGTCCAGCAATTCATCACAGTAGATCGACGCGTAATCCGTCATCCGCAGCACATTGCGCAGATAGCCGATCACTTCACAGGTTGGCCGTTTGTAGTACGGAAAATTCTTCCGCAGTTGCGTTAGCACCACGTCGAAGATCATCGGTATCACATTTTTCAGTCTTATTATCAGATCGTGCAGAGATCCCATCTGTCGTTCTAGTTCCTTGCGTTGCGCATCATCTGACGAATACTTCGATTGTAATGCTTTCTCAGGGATGAACAACTTAATCAGCTTTGAAATGGACATCGTGCAGAAGTTTTTCTGCACAATCGATAGTTCCACCACGAACTGTTTATATGACTCTTGGGCGTCTTCGGAGCGGTTTAACCAGCGCGAGGAAAGCAATTGCTCCACCAAGAGGCCGAAGTAGGACTTCATCAAAGGAACGGCATGCTTAGCTTCTATGAAAAGTTGTTCAAAACTTTCATCCTGCAAACAAAGGACAATATCGTTAATGGGAGCACATCAGTACATCAATCTATTCTTCAGTTCTTACCGTTGGATCATCTTCACGTAGCTTCTCTAAAAGTTCCTCGTACAATGCTAACCGGTTATTGTCCAACACTTCCTGCAGTGCTGACTCGATTGACAATTCAGCAAACCGGACCTTGTTTCTGGTCGGTGCACCATTTCCGTTCGGTGGTGACTGTGCTTTGAGAGGGGAAGAAACCCGATGCTTTTCTGTGATTGCAGACATCTTTGCATATTTGGTTCGTTTGGCTCCGTCCGGGTGCTTCTTCCAGGAAGGCAGGAAAATACGATTCCTTCAAGGTTATGTATTACGCAGTACCGTGTCGATGATGCTTTCAATACGCGCTTAAACACAGAATTGCGCTATTTTTTTCAATTGCAACACCATCTGCACTGGGTAAAGATCAACTGCCGTGGAAATTCACCCACAATTAGGCCAATCCAACTAAAATATTTCACAATTTTACAAGCACCAGCCGGGTGGCAATAGCACGTTTTACCCCGATTCTCCTTGTGACGCACGGATAATACGGTAATATTATCATCGAGCAGTCCACGAACGCAATCGAGCAAAAAACCACCGTTCGAGCAGAATGTCATTTTTTTCGAGCAGTTTTTGCTTTGCTCGACTTTGCAAACGTCAACCAGTCGAGCTGTGCCGTCAGCACAACAAATCACCTGTTTTTGTTTACCTTCACTTCTGTACATCGCACAATAATCGTACTCAGAATTCGCAATGTCGCGTTTTAGTAGCGCTCTTCAGCTTACAGATTTGGATGATTTCATCACGCCTTCCCAGGTAAAGCATTCTTGAAGCTCTGAATATGAAATAAAGAATCACTTCGACGAATCTTTTTCACTTCAGGAATGCATCAAACCCGTGAAAATCGAAACGAGCAAAAGCAAAACAGGAGCAAAGATTACGATACAGGATGATGGTTCATACGTACAAGAATCTACGGTAAAAATTAGCATGCTAACAAACAAACCTTGATCGACAATTAAAATATCTGTGTTTTGAGCTTGCAGAGTGGTGTTCAAAAGCTTGAAAAGGTAGAAATCACCCTGGCCGATTGTTTAGCCTGTTCCGGATGCATCACTTCAGCCGAAGGGGTGCTGATTTCACAACAAAGCCAAGAAGAGCTTTTGCGTGTGATGAACGCGAATAACATGGCCAAGCTGAACAAGCAACAAGACGAGATCAAGTTTATCGTTTTCACCGTTTCGCAACAACCAATCCTATCGCTGGCCCGAAAATATAATCTTACGCCGGAAGACACGTTCGAACATATCTCGGGTAAGATAAGCCGTACGCCATTACAACAAAGCACTTAGATTCATTAGCTTCGCTTCACTTCTGCAGGATATTTTAAGAAACTGGGTGCAGATATGGTAATAGACACGAAGATAGCGGATGATTTAGCACTTATAGAATGTCGCAACGAGTTCATCGAACGTTATAACACCAACCGTAAAACACTTCCCATGCTCGCTTCATCCTGCCCGGGATGGGTATGCTATGCGGAGAAAACGCATGGAAATTTCATTCTTCCGTACATTGCAACCACTCGATCGCCACAGCAGATAATGGGAGTGCTGATAAAGCAATATTTGGCAAAGCTGATGCAAACTACCGGCGATAAAATCTATCACGTTACCGTGATGCCTTGTTACGATAAAAAGCTCGAAGCGTCGCGCGAAGACTTCTTCAGCGAGGTGGAAAATAGCCATGATGTTGACTGTGTTATTACTTCTAGTGAGTATGATGCCCTATCCCATCGCTTTGCGTACGGTAATGAGTGCTTTATCTTTATTTTTTAGTTGAGATCGAACAAATGCTAAACAGTCTCGGTTTACAAACGCTTCAACTTGTGGACAAAGCACCCATCGATTGGCCATGGCCTACCGCCCGACCCCCTGCCTTCGTTTGGGGCCACGAATCGTCCGGATCCGGTGGGTACAGTGAATATATTTTCAAATATGCCGCAAGAAAGCTGTTCAACATTCAACTGGACACTGTCGTGTTTAAAACGCTGCGAAACAACGATATGCGGGAAGCGGTGCTGGAGCAAAATGGGCAAGTGTTGTTGCGTTTTGCCATAGCGAACGGTTTCCGCAACATCCAGAACATTGTGCAGAAGCTGAAAAGAGGCAAAAGTAACTACGATTATGTGGAGATAATGGCTTGCCCCTCCGGCTGCCTGAACGGTGGTGCCCAAATTCGTCCGGAAGAGGGCAAACCTGCGCGCGAACTGACGGCGCAATTGGAAGGCATGTACCGTTCATTGCCCCAATCCAATCCCGAGAACGAAAGCGTTGAAACCATGTACGCCACATTCTTCGACAGTGATGGGGATTTGAACAAACGGCAGAGCTTGCTTCACACAAGCTATCATCAGATCGAAAAAATCAACTCGGCTCTCAACATAAAATGGTAAAAAGACATAATAGGGATACCGTGTAGAAGCGCAACTGTTATCGTTACAGTATACGTACATGCTGTTGTAAAACGCGTCCTCTTATAAGGGAAAAGGGACGACTAAAGGAGATAAATAAACAAAACAGCTATCCCGGTAGCTGCGACCTGCAGTAACTGCTAGACTGCTACGAAGAAAGTCAAAACAAGCATAAACCGGTTCCGGAGGCAGACGAGACTGGAGCATTGGTTTTCATTGCGTGATGGTAACCACTGTGGGCGAACGTCTTCTTATGCACGCGATCCGAACACACCCCACACACGAAAGAACACGATTCTGCAAACGAGTTTCTTAGGCTAGGCCGCTGATCTTGACATTCAATCTCGGCGCGCTATCATTTGCGCGGCATTGCAAATTTGTTCCATTAGCCGGTACTTTGTAGAAGATATAAAGAATCCCATCCGTGCTATTATCATCGTCTTGTGGTACTCTGGGTATGAAGGGACCTACCTGGGTCATTGGCAAAACAATGCAAAGTGCTTGTCTGGGTGTGTAAGTTTTTTTTACTGCTGGTTTTTTACCAATCAATTGGCGATACAATGGATAAGCATTGTAAATATTAATTGGTTCCCGCCAATACCAAGTTAGCGAGCAAATGTGAGAATAACGTCAACCCATAAATAGGTGGGAATACGGAATATCCCCCCGGGAAGAAAGGTCTATGACATTTGCTCAAACAAAGCATTATTCGATTGTTTTGCACTTCATTTACCATGTACCGACAAAATGATCGAATTTTTGTGATGGCATTTATTAGCTGATCTTGTTTGGGCTGTTTCTTTCTTGCTATTGATTTTCACTTTAGTGGTTCCACCGTTCCAGCCGTCCATCCGTTAAAACTGGTTTCTCGTTTCATGAAATGAAAGACCACCAAACAGAGCGGAGCGCAAATATTTCGTTTGACATTTTGGTAATTGTTTTTTTTTGTTTTCTTTTAATACGTTTTACCATCCCATAATGGTTGAAGAATAATGGAACGAGAATAAAATTTATTAATCTCCGAAATCCGAACGAGTTGAAATGGTACTAATGACATTTACTGGGCGTCTCCATAATGCTTAACGAGAATATTTAATATCGTTTGCTGATAGCGATGTAGTTGCAGATGGTTTATTCGCACTTACGTGCATGCATTTTTGTCACATGAAACTAAAAGTCAATGACCCCAAAGAACAGCTGTAACATGATCGTGCTCATTAATTCTGTACGGATTAAGTTTCCATACGAAACGATCCTCTGTGCTGCCAACTGGATGTTGACGATGACGATGTCTTCCAAACTCCATTTTTATCGGACAAACAAGAGGACGAAAAAAAAAAACAAAACACATCTCACTGCATCTCTGAGGGGACCGATTCGCTCAAACTTTGCACACACGCACGCACGCATACACATTCTCGGTATGGGATGAGAAGATTCGTACGAAATTCTAATTTGCATAAGGCAGATTAAGTTGCTTTCGATAGCAAACCGACCGGAGAAGCTCTTTATTTGTTGCTGGAACCGTTCAAAAGCAACGGTACATTTGGTTTGGAAGAATGAAGGTATTTACCAATTTGCGTAACATTATACTGAATTCCACAGGAAAAACATGGATGCGAATTCGGGAAGCGCACCTACGCAGAAACCCAGTACAATCCTCCAGCGCCAAAATAAAAAAACCTGTTCCGTATCTGGTTGCGCGTAGTCCGTTGTTGCAGTAATTCGGCCTTTTGCGCTATCGGGGCGGCACTTGAATGCCATATGGTAGCGTGAGGATCGCTGGAAGAACCGGCGTTGAAATCGTGCTCGAAGGATTCGTTCCCTCGCTCCTTGCGTGCTCCTGTGGCGTAATATGGGCTGGCGCACGCTCTGAAGATCAAGGGCGACCAACAGCCTTTTCTGCGGGCGAATACGAATACCGGTTCGATCGGTTCCTGGCTGCAGTACAAAACTGGCCCAGCACGTCCGTCGGCCGTTGCGGATGAATTAGAGCACTTTACGAATACACGCATTGCAAGAAAATGCTCTGGGAACCTCCTCGCTTGGTGTCTCGTACCGTGTTGGTAGGCTTTATCGTTCGTGTTTCGTTGGTGAGAAGAGTACCGAAACCTTCCGCAAAACCTTGAGTTACACGCCTGATGCGCAAAGACTTACAAACGTGCGTGCGGGTTTCATACCAGAGTTTACTCATGTTCCTAACCCAATGCCACCGAGGGGCGGTATCAGAAGGCACGTGGATCTAATATCTCTTGGGTCGGTTAATATTCTAGACAGTGCCTTGTGAATACTAGATGTCCGATAAACAACAAGTGTGTGTTGGAAGATTAATATCGGCAAACTTCCGTTGCAATTACCCTGGCCACCATGAAGGATCGTACAGTTGAACGACCGGAAAAAGATGCATTTGTCAGAATATAACTTTTAAGAGTATTATAAGTAACATAATAAATTTTATAAAAGAAAGCATTCGGAACTGCTTGGTGGATAGGTTGTGCGGATCTTTTTTTTATCGGATTCATAATCAACTATAACAAAAAGGAAGACAACGGAAAGGTAAGAACAGTTGCTTCAGAACAAGTTCTGCCACCCGCTCGTCTGCCCAGCACGAACGCTGGGCGCGCTGGACACACTGTCACTGGAAGGTATAAAAGAAGGAGTTCGGGATGAATAAGAATTAGTCGGTTCGTTGGCGTCTTTAGCGGCGGTACGGTACGCAACAGGATAGATCGCGATCGTGTGGTTAAGCAAGTGCGAAACACCGTGTGAACAAGTGTGAACATTCTTCTTCTATTGTGCCATAAGGAAAGTGTGTGTAACTTCAAAGGTTAGTGGTCGTTAAGGTGTGAAATTTTGTAATAAAATACTGCAAATAAATGAAGAAGTTGGAAACTGCATAATTGAATGTCTGAGAAAACAGTGTAACGCCCATTGGTACTATGCAGGGCAGGGTGAACCGTGTGAGTGTGTGAAATTAATATGCATACAACATAATGCAAAAACCAGCTCGTTGCATTGAACCCGCTGATGATCGTCGATCGTTGAAAATCCGATGAGTGTGAAAACTTTGAATGGTTAATCATCTACAAAGAATTGTGTTGCCAGATGAAACAAAGTTTTAAAACAAAACAGCGCTTCGTATCACAATCAATTAGTGAAATGCAACCTGTGCAAAGGTGTGACCAAATTTCTATGGCTACATGTGAAAGTATGCGTTGGCGTGCCGGGCAACAAAATCGCGTGGACAGAGACGTACGAAAACCGTTACACACTAAGTGACCTCGATACGCGCGAAGAACAGGAACAGCGAGAAGAATGATTTATTTCTTCACTGAGCGAGACTTTAGTACAAACCAGGTTTCTTATCATTATCAAGATGCTATTCTGATGTGCTCAGAAATTAGCGTTTAGTCAGAAAAATTGCGAAATAATTTCGATATGTTTTATAAGTGTACTGGTGTCTTTATTAGTAAGAGAGTGATTTTTCGTTCCTAAAAATACGAAATCGTTCCGTGTAACTTCTGCTAAAACTTGTTCTAAAAACGTTTGACCTACAATGACGAGGTGCCTCAACACCGATGGCTGGTTACCGGACGCGGCAACCCTGACCATTCCCCAAAATATCATCCTCATGGTTGATGTGAAACGTGCAAGTGGTACGAGCTCAGAATCCATAATTATCGCAACCGTTGACTCCTATACACCTTCACATGCAATTGGCATTGTATCCAGCGGTACCATCATTGATGAAGTTCGCATAAGCATATCGTTCGATTTTGCATTGTATGTTTATCGTACGCACAGCATCATGCTAGGTTGCCAGCGATTTGAACGAAAAATGAATGATCACGGTGAACGATGTGTAAGCGGGGCAACATAACACTGCTGGAGTTCTCGACCGACCGACCGAACGCGAACGTTCTTTCGTCGTTTATTGCACATTGCTCGACGTTTTGCTGTAGGTCGGGCCCATGCTAGCGGTACCGTGTGTAGCCGTGGACTTGAATCATAGCGTTTGCGTAGTATTTTCTTATGTTCGCCAGTTCTTTGCTCTCGCGAGATGTTGAAGTTGAATGGGGACGTGTTGTGCGGAGAACTGGTTTCTGTCGGTGACGCCAATCATCACTCGCACCCATAGTGGGCCAATGACATAGACCTTGAAACAATTTTCTGTTTGGTGCATTTAACTCGGCAGTGCGGGATACGTTAGGAAGGAGGGGTGGTGACTCATTTTAAATTGGGTTTTATATTATTTTTTTCTTCTAAAGAATCGATTAAGTTGTTGAGTTGGTTACGATGGCCTTGGAGACAAGCCGTTTCACTTCAAACAGCATTATAATTTTCTTTTGTTCTCTCCTCATTTAGATTCGATGCTTCGTTGAGGTGAAAGCATCAGAATGAGTCTTCTGCCATATAAAGGGGTTAGTATGGGCTACGTGAAGCGAAAGTATAAACAGCCGTATGACTGTTACACACCCATGACTTCCTTTCTTTCAGCTGACCATTGTTGGTGCCTGGCTGGTACTAACTGCGACAGCCATAAGAATCGAACGACCCGAACCTGTGAGCTTCTTTCGAAGTAGCGTAGAACAAGTGCCACCGCACGGCTTTGAGAAACAGGTTGCCGATGAAGATAGCAATGACTTTGGCAGTAAATCTTTACCACTGCGTAGCGCGGTCGAAAGTGTCCCGGCGATTCTGTAAGTTCTGTTCAACTCCTCTACGAAGTTTAGCATTTTAAAGTAGGAGTTGTTTTGCAGCGTGGATGAACGGCTACCACTGCGTGATGCCGTTGAATTCCGTATCCTGGATATGGATCACGAAATCGAAGACACAGTCAGTAAGGTGAAGAATGTGGTCAACAAGCAAAAGATCAAACTGATCCCGATCGACACGAAAGATGTGGAAAGCTTCCGAGTGTTACCCTTCCAGGATAAATATGCAGCCTACGTTTTACCTAAACAGCCTGCCAACAAACCTATGCCATACCGGGCGGGATCACCGTACCAACAGCTACTGAGCAGCAAGGACGTGGCAGTGGTTCAGAATTCTTACAGCAAAATTTTAGGACTTCAAAAGGCAGCACCGAATGAATATAAAGTATTGTGCCACATGACCAACTGGGGCTTTTATCGCAAAGGTGAAGCACAGTTCGTTCCGGAAAATCTGGATCCTAGTCTGTGTACGCACATCATATACTCGTTTGCCACTTTGGACCCGTCGACGCTAACGATGAAAGAGTTCGACAGTTGGGCCGATCTGGACAACAGTAAGTTAAGAATGTGATCATTGCTGTGCTGTAAACTGTTTTATAAACTTTATAATTTCCACAGATATGTACTACCGTACGATAGCTGCCGCTGGTAATGTACCCGTATTGCTAGGTTTAGGCGGTTGGACAGATTCAGTGGGCAACAAGTACTCGGAGATGGTTGGATCCGCGGCTAACCGAAGAAACTTCATTACGAATGCGATCGTTTTCCTCAAAAGGCATGGCTTTTCCGGTTTGCACCTGGATTGGAACTATCCCGTGTGCTGGCAGAGTGACTGTTCCAAAGGATCTGATAGCGATCGAACCAATTTTAGTAAGCTGATCCAAGAAATAAAGGCAGCTTTTACTCCGGAGAACCTGCTGATAAGTACGAGCATATCGGGATATAAGGAGGTACTGATGGTGTCGTACGATATTGCCGACCTTAGCAAGTACGTTGATTTTATGGCTGTTATGACGTACGATTATCATGGTTCGTGGGAGGAACAAACGGGACATGTGAGTCCGTTGTATGGAAGTTCGTATGATAAATATCCGCAGTATAATACCGATTACACGATGCAGTTGTTGGTGAAGATGGGTGCAGACAAGCGCAAGCTAATCGTTGGAGTTCCTTTCTATGGACAAACGTTCACGTTAGCACAAACTACTAGAGCTACGCCAGGTGAAGGAAGTCCTACGATTGGACCCGGAACAGCCGGCGATGACACTAGGCAGCCGGGTATGTTGGCTTATTATGAAATTTGTCAACGTGTGCGTAAACAGAAGTGGAAGGTAGGTAGGGATGCCGACATGAAGTCGGGTCCGTACGCTACCAACGGTGATCAGTGGGTTGGGTATGATGATCCCGTATCTGTAACGGCTAAAGCACGATACGTGATGAAGTCTGGTTTCGGTGGAATGGCAGCATGGACTGTAGATTTAGATGATTATCAAAATCGCTGTTGCGAGGAACGGTTCCCTATTCTGAGGGCCATTAACAGAGCGTTAGGACGGCTCGCTTCACCCGTACCAACGGGAATGGATTGTACACGTCCTAACCAACCAGCTACTCCGAAACCGGCAGAAATGACTTTTAGTCCTGACAGTGGAATACCGAGCACAACATCTACTCCGGCACACTCACATACCACCTGGCCATCGTGGACACCGGAAAGCACTACGACAACAAGAAGAACGACAACGTCTACCACTCCTTCTACTACATCTACTACCAGCACTACAACCACTACCACTCCTAGACCAACAACAAGAAGAACTACTACCTCAACGACAACTACGTCCAGTCCTCCAACGACAACTACGTCCAGTCCTCCAACGACAACTGTGGGTACCACCATCCCCGTACCAGGACTTGTAATGCCAGAGCTCAGCAATGCAGAAAGTTGCGAAGGCAACCAGTACAAGGCACATCCGACGAACTGCAATTCATACTACCGTTGCGTTCTGTCCGAGTTCAAACAACAGTTCTGTGCCGGTGGACTTCATTGGAACGATGCGGCAAAGCTTTGCGATTGGCCCGCATCAGCAAAATGTGAAATGGACATGGGCACTCCGGAACCGACTACAACGTCCACGACAGCAAGACCCACAAGACCCGCTTCAAGACGTACGACCACCACACCTCGAACCACCCCGACCACTACCGAAGAAATGGTAACGTCTCGTCCAACTCGCCGAAAGACAACGGTTGCAGCAAACACTCCAAGCCCGACGAGACCCACCAAAAAACCGGTTACCACTACCAAAAAGCCCGCAAATCGTCCCACGGAAACTTGTAACAACGGAGAGTACTATCCGCACAGGAACTGTGACAGTTTCTATATCTGTGTGAATGAAAAGAAGGTAGCCCAGCAATGCGGTCCTGGTCTGTACTGGAGCCAGGAGGATAAGAGCTGCGACTGGGAGGACAACGTGAATTGTGTGAGCAATGAACAATATTTCCGATTGCTAACGACAACCTTTGGCGCTCTGAAGCTGCTCTCGGAGGATGATCCTTGCGATGGCAATTCGCACGTACCGTTTCCGGGTGACTGTAATCAGTACTTGGTGTGCAATTGGGGTCGCCTCGAGTCAGCTAGCTGTGCCGATGGGCTTCACTGGAACCAGCAGTTGAAAATTTGCGATTGGCCAGCAAATGCTAAATGCGCGCAGGGTGGCATTCCGGAGAGTACGGAAAACATTTCCGACGAGAACAATGCATGGCAGGGCCCGGGACAGGACATCGATGGTCCACAGTATGTTGTATCGACCACTGAGAAACGGACCACTACGACACGCTCAACGACGATCGCTCCGGCAACGCCTCCGCCAGTGCTGGAACCTCTGTCCGGGTACTACAAGATGGTTTGCTACTTTACTAACTGGGCTTGGTACAGAAAGGGCTATGGAAAGTATACACCGGACCATATTCGGACCGACCTCTGTACGCATATTGTGTACGGATTCGCGGTGCTCGACTACTCGACGTTGACGATAAAAACACACGATTCGTGGGCTGATATTGATAACAATTTCTACACTCGGGTAGTCGCCGCGAAAGAGAAAGGCGTGAAAGTGACCCTTGCCATCGGTGGTTGGAATGATTCGGCGGGAGATAAATACAGCCGCCTGGTACGGAGTGCCGCCGCAAGATCAAAGTTTGTGGCGCACGTGATCGGATTCCTGGAGAAGTATGGATTCGAAGGTTTGGATCTAGATTGGGAGTATCCCGTGTGCTGGCAGGTAGACTGCAAGAAAGGATTTGCCGATGAGAAGGAAGGATTTACGGAGCTGGTGCGGGAGTTGTCGGAAGCATTTAGACCCCGCGGTTGGTTACTTTCGGCTGCCGTATCACCGAGCAAAACTGTGATCGACGCTGGGTACGATGTAGCTGCGTTGGCGAAATACTTCGACTGGATTGCCGTCATGACGTACGATTTCCATGGACAGTGGGACAAACAGACGGGGCATGTAGCGCCACTGTACTACCATCCCGAGGATGAGATTGATTTCTTCAATGCGGTAAGACGGATTGGATTGTTTCAGATGCTGTAATAGTGATGGTGTTTATTTTTATTTTTCGTAGAACTATTCGATCAACTATTGGATCGAAAAGGGAGCGCCATCGAGAAAGATTGTAATGGGTATGCCACTGTACGGGCAGTCCTTCCAACTAGCGGACACGAAGAAGAATGGACTGAATGCCAAAGCACCAGGTCCTGGTCAGGCAGGAGAGTTCACCAGAGCGGCTGGATTTTTAGCATACTATGAGGTGAGCAATGTGAAAGTAAACTATGTTCTACCGCTTTTTACGATCCTTTGTAACTTGTTCTAGATCTGTGATCGTATACAAAACAAAGGTTGGACGGTGGTGCAAGACGACCTACAAAGAATGGGCCCTTATGCCTACAAGGGCAATCAGTGGGTATCGTTCGACGATAAAGAATCTTTGTTGAGAAAGGTACAATTCATACGTGCAATGGACCTGGGAGGAGGTATGATTTGGGCACTCGATTTGGACGACTTTAAAGATCGCTGTGGACAAGGAAGTCATCCATTGCTAACGGCTATTCGAGAGGGACTTCGTGACCCTCCGGCAGGGAGCGATGTACTCCGTAAGTGGAAATATAATCCAATCGGCTTCGAACATACACATAATTCACACCTTTTTCCATTTCGTGTTTTACAGCGTCGATTGTACAGCAATCTACAGGAAATGAAAATGCTCTCGAGGAAACGAGTGCCGGCATTACTTCCCCGGAGAAACAACAACCCGGTCCACTCGATAGTTCAGAAGAGGATAATAACGTTGTGGAATCGGACGAATATAAAGTTGTCTGCTACTTTACAAACTGGGCCTGGTATAGGCAAGGCAATGGCAAATATCTTCCCGAAGATATTGATCCTGAGCTGTGCACGCACATTGTCTATGGATTTGCCGTTTTGGATCGCGAAGGCTTGACAATTAAACCGCACGATTCATGGGCAGACATCGATAATCGGTTCTACGAGAGAGTCGTGGAGATGAAAAAGAAGGGCAAGAAAGTAACCGTTGCGATTGGTGGATGGAATGATTCGGCTGGTGATAAGTACAGCCGCTTGGTGCGAAATGCACAAGCCCGCAAGCGTTTTGTGGAAAATGTGATGCAGTTCATTGCAAAGTACAACTTTGACGGATTGGACTTGGACTGGGAATATCCCGTTTGCTGGCAAGTCGACTGCAAAAAAGGGTACGCTGATGAGAAAGAAGGATTCTCAAGCTTAGTAATGGAGCTGGCGACGGCCTTTAAGCCGCACGGTTATCTGCTATCTTCGGCGGTGTCTCCGAGCAAGAAAGTAATAGACGCGGGATATGACGTTCGTACCTTGTCCGATTACATGGACTGGATCGCTGTGATGACGTACGATTATCATGGCCAGTGGGACAAACAAACTGGCCACGTTGCTCCAATGTATGAACATTCGGAAGATTTCGATAAAACATTTAACGCTAACTTTACGATCCACTACTGGATCGAGCAAGGTGCGGATCCACGTAAGTTAGTCATGGGTATGCCGATGTATGGTCAATCATTCTCGCTTGCGGATGTCAACGATAATGGACTGAATGCCAAAACTTATGGAGGAGGAGAAGCCGGGGATCAAACACGCGCTAGAGGATTTTTATCATACTACGAAGTAAGTTGTATCGCGTAACACAGCAATTAGCCGAAATATTAATTCATATTTTGTTTTCTTCGCAGATTTGCTCTAACATTCAGCAGAAAAATTGGAATGTTGTACGTGACCGCAAGGGACGAATGGGCCCTTACGCGTACAAAGGAGATCAGTGGGTTTCGTTCGACGATCAGTACATGATACGCCACAAAAGCGAATTTATCAAGGCCATGGGTCTTGGAGGTGCTATGATTTGGGCGCTCGATTTGGACGATTTTCGAAATATTTGTGGATGTGAAGAATATCCCTTGCTGCGTACTATCAATCGTGTGCTGCGCAATTATCCTGGCCCAGGGCCAAAATGTACGCTGGGATCTGGCAAACCATCGACGGAGCGGCCAACTGATCGTCCAACTACAGCCATGATGACTACAACCACTACAAGAAAACCCACTACTACAACAAGAACTACGACGACGGCAAGGACTACGACGTTGCCTACGAAGGCAGCCTCAACTACTAGGAAAACAACGCGGCGAACAACTACTAGAACAACCACAACCAGCAGCAGACCCACAACTCCATCTATCGATGATCTCGATTACAACCAATCCAATAGTGATTGCGATGGACGATTGTTCGTTCCACATGAATCGGATTGCTCCAAATATTACATATGTCAGCATGGCAAACGTTATGAACAAAGGTAAGGTATTTTTTACTAATGCGAATATTTCGATCAATAACTTGGGTTTTTTTTTGGTAATGATCGTATGATCGTAGATGTCCTGCAAATACACTCTGGAATAATGGGTACTGTGACTGGGAGGAGAATACAAACTGTAAAAATAAGCAACGTCCTATAAGCACAACGACGGCCACCGTTACGACGGATGATGGTTGGATGTCTTCCACTACTCGTCCAGCAACAACTACTACCCGGCGTACTACCACATCCACTCGGCGTCCTACTGAAAGACCCACTACTACTACTACCACTACTACAACATCAAAACCATTACCTCCATCGAATGAGATAAGTCCTGGAAACAGTGACTATAAAGTGGTATGCTATTTCACAAACTGGGCATGGTACAGACAAGGCGATGGAAAGTATACGCCGGACGATATAGATAGTACACTGTGCACACACATCGTGTACGGTTTCGCTGTGCTCGATCGGGAAAGCTTGCAGATTAAGACGCATGATTCGTGGGCCGATATAGACAATCGGTTTTATGAGCGAGTCGTCGAGCATAAACGCAAAGGCACGAAGGTGACCTTGGCGCTGGGCGGTTGGAACGACTCGCTCGGCGATAAGTACAGCAAACTGGTACGCGATGCCACCGCTAGAGCTAAGTTCGTTAAGCACGCCGTTGAATTTATCGAAAAGTATGATTTCGATGGATTGGATCTTGATTGGGAATACCCAGTTTGTTGGCAGGTTGATTGCCAAAAGGGATATCCGGACGAAAAGGAGGGCTTTGCGAAGCTGGTACAGGAGCTTGCCGTTGAGTTCCGACCTAGAAGTTGGCTGCTGTCGGCTGCCGTTTCTCCTAGCAAAATGGTTATTGATGCAGGGTACGACGTGCCCGTACTCGCTGAGTACTTCGATTGGATTGCGGTCATGACCTATGATTTCCACGGCAACTGGGACAAACAAACGGGCCATGTTGCACCACTGTACTACTATCCCGGTGATACGTACGATTACTTTAATGCCAACTTCTCCATCAACTACTGGATCGAAAAGGGAGCACCTTCGCGAAAGTTGGTCATGGGTATGCCACTGTACGGACAATCGTTTTCACTTGCCGATGCTCGTCGGAATGGGCTAAACGAAAAGTCGTACGGACCGGGCGAAGCGGGAGAGTTTACCCGAGCCGGAGGATTCCTATCGTTTTACGAAATATGTGACAAGGTAAATCGCCGGGGTTGGTCCGTTCAGAGAGATCCCCAAGGGCGAATAGGTCCATACGCATACAGCGGAAATCAGTGGGTTTCGTACGATGATGTGGACGAAATCCGCCGAAAATCTCAATTCGTCAAACAAATGAACCTTGGCGGAGGAATGGTATGGGCTTTGGATCTAGACGATTTTAGAGGCAAGTGTGGATGTGGTACACATCCATTATTGCGCACCATGAACTTGGAGCTTGGTCGAATCCAGACACAAGCGCCTGAAAATTGTACTTAATGTAATTGTGTAAGTGTGAAGTTTGCGTCTATGCGTAATGAAGATACAAGGAGGATACTATGAGGATACTACTAATCGAATGAATAA
This sequence comes from Anopheles culicifacies, assembly GCA_000473375.1. Taxonomy (NCBI): domain Eukaryota; kingdom Metazoa; phylum Arthropoda; class Insecta; order Diptera; family Culicidae; genus Anopheles; species Anopheles culicifacies. Next base: position 38,589 of record KI422526.1, on the reverse strand, counting down.
TGTGTGTAAAGATTTGTCTTTAAACTGATAATAAAATATAATTTTTAAGTACTGAGAATATACGAGATATTTTAAATAATTCTTCAAGCGTTCCATGGTTTGGTTAATCGATTAATTATTTATATGAAATATATCACAGCTATTCGAATAGGATTAGATGTGCGATTCGCCAGTTATAAGTTAAGAGTACATCTTTTTTAGTTTGTGAAGAGGATTGAAGGAATTCATTTAAAATATCAGGCAAATTTAAATATTCGAAGTAGAAAACTCACCAACATCGTTGTATACAATTGGCGATTTCGTACGCAATCTTCCATGCTCTTTTTACCTGTCTGTCCATATCGCTTGAATGGTGTCGGAACTATGGGAAAAATATCTTTCGTAATAACCCATTATTCTCTGTGGAATTGTAGAACCTTCAATACAGAACCTTATATTTTTACGATACTATAGATATTTACTAGTTCTAGTTCCGATAGGGCCAAGACAATACATCGTAACTAGAGATGAGCAGTGGAAGAAATCATTTTGTATAGTTACAAACACTTTTAATAAAAAAAAATTCATAATATGTTGTTTGCGGCTTTGCTTCAAGTAGATTGTGTATTGTACTATATTTACCGCACTTTTAAAAGAAGCTGAACAGATACAGCAGGATAACTTAGTTGTTGAGCTTGCCAATGATTACCGGTATCGGTATCACAACTTTGGGTTAGATATTGTCTTTCGATGCACAATTACAAAATTTTCCACTTATTTTTCACCCTTTCTATCTACAAATGTTAAACAACACTGATTGTTCGTAGAAGTGCAAACGAACTTCACGAAAACATTGCTTTGTTTACATTTTTCTGCGCTGTTAACCCTCAATATGAATGTACGAAGGGTTGGTTGCGAACTGTCAAACTGCACACAATGGCCCAGTCCGCGTGTGCTGCTTGCGGTGCCTTATTTGATTTGTTTCTTTGCCTGTCATTTGTTGTTGTTCTTCCCCACGTTCAGACTGCGTTGCGTTTTCGGGCTGATAAGAGTGGTTCGGGAAAGCAAAACGAATTTTCTCTCACCGTACTGGCCGTTCAGCTTCTGGTGGGAAATCGAGAACCAGAAGCATCGAGCGATTGTGACCAATCGGTAGTGTGATTCCAACCTAGTGAAACGAATTTGACAAACCCGTACCGTCAACTGAGGCAGTAGGAAAACGAACCGCGCGGTAGCTTATTCGTGCTGATAAGCGTGATTTCGGCAGTGTAAAACCAATTTCCTACCCGTGCACAGCTTCCGGATAATTCCGTGCGGTACCGAGTGGAGATGTGTGCGAACGTGTCGTGTTTAGTGCGCGTTACCAGTATGATGTCACGGTGTGCGAAATGCTGTACACCTTGCATGCCACGGATTAGTCACCGGATACGTGAAGGGGCGGCAAGCACCACGTCTTACAGTACCGTTGCATTGCCCCGCTTCCAGCAGCCAGCTCGGATCGCTGGCATAAATGGATACAACGATGCTAGGGCCGCGGCGAGCTTGTTCACGGGAACTGGCACCAGTTCGCGGTCGTATACGCAGGCAGCCTCAACCCTCACCCGGGAACAGCTGCACGATCTGGTGTACAGGTTAAACGAAGATGAAAGAGAATTGCTTATGAACACGCTGAAGCAATTCGAGTCCAACAAAGTGAAGGCAAAGTTTGAAGGTGAAATTTAACACTTGAGCTGCCGCTTCAGCGCCTAGAAGCACTTTAGCCTTTTATTTTCCGAATCTCGATGTGTATCCTCCTTTTCTTTTCCCCCACCCACTTGCAAACACAGCCAAAGCTAACAAAACACAGGTTGGGCGGTACGGAAATGGAAAGCCAGAATTTGCTTGAACGACGACTGTGGGTAGTCCCATCCCTGTCCCGAAATTGCTTCTCTGAGCATGCAAAAATAGAACAGCAAATTTAAGCTGTACGGCCATTACGTTCAACCAGTTGAAGATTAAATGTAAACAAAACTGCTCGTTCTATTGATGGTTTGCATCGTCGATATCGCGCGCACTGTACGGAATGGCGCCTGTACGCCAAGCAACAAGTTCTGGCTTTTCTTCCGATTCGCGCGATGTTCTCGTCTGTCAATCGGACCGATTACATCTTGAACCGCACGACGAAGAATGGCAAAAGCAAACGGATCCCTTCCACAGACGGATTTGTACAGAGAAGTGCAAAAATATTGTTTCATACAATCGTGCAAGAACCATTCTTCACCTGCGTACCGAGCCCTTCGGGTTGAAATGATGTAATCAATCTCCAACCTGATACTATACCAATTCCTTCCCTGCTCTATGTCAACTCCAACAACACCTGTATCACCAGCAAAAAAATAGGAAAAAACATGATACGGACAACAAAGAACCAGTCAACCCACTGTCAACACCTCTATCTAGTATCCCCAACAGTACTTCTTCACACGTTTACCACACTGCTCTTATCTACATTTGTCGATCGGGACAGTAATTGTCCTCTGCGGCAGTTGTTGCACGTACCGCTCGTTATCTCAGGGAATGTTATCTTCTTCTCATAGTTGGATCCTATTTACATCAAGCTGAGCTCTATCCGCACACACTCTATCGCCTCTCCACTCTGTCTCTCTATCTCTTACCTTCTCTATCATCTAAGCGATTGATGTGATTTTAATTTAGATGTTATCGATAAGTGGTAATCGTTCGTATTATTTCTAGTTTTTCGCTTCTGATTAGCTGTACATTTTATGCGTTATTTACATGTGAGCCCTTTACGTTTGCGTTGTGTGGTTGTAAATTACGGTCAGGTGATTTATGATACAGGAGCATCCGTATTTTGTGGGTTATGCAATGTGATATTTGACCATTGCAAAGTGAGCATTCGCCTTGTGCCAAATATGTAAATATGTAGGTCATGTTTTGCTTTCACTGCTAGTTCCACTAGTTGTCGTTGGGTTCGATTCGATAGGTATTATTACTATTCAGTAATTTTAGAGGGAAAAAAGTTAAAAGTTGTTTTTTTATGTATTGTAGGCTTGCTTTTATTTATTGTGTAACTATTGTACTCAAAAGTACACCAATCACATTGTCCAGTGTTGATTCTAATGCTCCACTCACCGTAGGCCACAAGCTGGCGACGTACCCCGATAGTATGAAAATTGCAGATTCTATTTCAGTCGAACGATACGCTCATTCATAACTTATAATACACTAGACACAATTCCCCGGCCTAGGGTTAACAACACTAGTAACGATGAACGTTCCGCACAGAATCGTTAAGAAGCAGGTGGTAATGTTGTGATCACGCTAGCTTTAGGTCACATTATATACTTGCCAGTTGGCATTTGTCTGTACGAGCGGTGTGTGCGGGATGGGTGTGTGTGGTAGTCATCGTTCCCCTGACCGTCATTAGTTTCCCAGTCTCCGGAGTACTAATAAAGCGATACGATCCGTAACGAAAGCGGTATGAGCAATGGCTGAATTACTATATTCAAAATCCTACCCTCCCCTACAACATAGGGCAGTTGGCAGCAACCGTTTGGCGAAGTAGATTCGGTCGTCCAGCAAAACTAAAACCTGCCCTCGGAGATGTAGATCCTACCGGTTCCTACTGTGCGGTACCGGAAGATTGGCTGCAAAAAAAGTTCGGTATGCTTTGTGTATGTTATTTTGTATCGGTTTGTGTTAGTTGGTTTGGTTTGGTTTGGTTACGTTATATTTAGACTACTGGCAAAGCGGCTAAAGGGTGTTTCGCGTTTGTTGGGGACGCTCGTGACACGTGTGCACGAGTGCTTCATTCATAATTTTAGTCTACCGTTTTGTTTACTAACCTTTTGCTAAAACCCCCTCATATTAGCTAATGCTTAACCTATCAGGGAACACATATATCCGATCAGTGGACCTTTTGCATTTGCATAGACCATACATTTCGGTGGTACCAACAACTACTAAGATTAGTAGAAGAATTAGTTTTTCATTTCATCGCAGCAAATCGCTATAAATTAGAAGTTTATAATCCTTTAAGATCTTTGTAAAGAGTTTAACTTTGTATTCTGCGCTTACTCAATTCTTTATGAAAGTTTGAACATTATAAATAATTTAATCATTTTTGGTAACTGTTTAGCTTGTATTTCTTTTTTTTTTAAATTTATTAACCCTAACCGTACCAGTACCGTACCGTCGTTAACAAAAGGATACTCGTTGTTCGGTAACGAAAAAAAGTTGAATAAACATACTAAAATTATGTTCTATTTATAATAAATATCCTTATAAATATATTTATAATAAATAAATATATTTATAAAATAACCTATAGAAGGGGCCCTATATTTATGTTACTAGGAACAATTTTGAATTCAGCGAAAATAATGCTCAAACCTTACCTTATTTCATTCTCTGTAACATTTTTCGAATTTCCATTAAATAAATAACTAGCTTCCTAGTAATGTAACATACTGTGTGATTTACTTTTGAAATAACATAAGTGGTACGGTTAGAGTTGATAGTTGTTTTTTTTATTTCATTTAAATTTAAAGAATACATTTTGCTTACCGGAAAACGTGTTTAACCATGTAGTCAGATGCTATTTTTTTGGAATTTTCTCTCTCCCATACGCCCTAGACGCAAATTAAGTCAATTGGTATGGAAATGGTACATATAAGTAATCGTTTTCGGTAGGTTCCCTGTCGTGTATGTACAAGCGGTCGAGCTACATGTGTGAATGTGTGGAGGTAGCGTTTATGTAACGGGTAGGTCCGCGTAGGGATAGCGTTTGGCAAAAATTGGAACCCAATATACGTCGATGTCAGAGGCACCCGGAGCTAATTTCATGTTGCAACCCGTTGTATGATTCGTGCTCGTTGTGTAAATATTGATTTTGCATTATATTGGCTGTTTTCGTTGCGCCTAACTGATCCTGGCGTACTCAAACTAAATCGATTTAATTTTACATTCCGTGTAATGCAACAGCAATGCGTGCAAATCTTAGTTTTAGTAGCTAAAGTACCTTTAGTATATGTGAAGGTAGTATTACGATATTAGTTTGTAACTAGATAATAATCAGGAATCGTCGTAACGAGAGTAGAGCTGGATAAATGATAGGGCAATATTTAGCTTCAAGGCTTCCATTCCAATGCTTCTTGAAAGTATGCATGATTTATGATATTATTTTGGCGCATGATTCAGCAACACGGGGTAAGATGAACCAGGACGAACGAAGGAATGAAATTAAATCTACTCTGCAAACTCCACGTTTTAGGTTAGCATCAATTAATCTTGTTGGTTTAAGTTCACATCAAAACGCGCAGCCAGGTAGAATAATGTTATCCTGATTTTGTCTGATCTTGGCGAAGAAAAAAAACAACTTTAAGGCACGAGGCACGCGGAGACGGACTTATTTATCTTACCGAAGGATCAGTAACCTTTATTATACTAATCAACCAATCCTGCATTAATCAACGACAAGGAATGCGAAAAGTGTTATCGTGCTACGTGAGCGCCATACGCTGTGGTGAACAAAAAAAAAAGTAGAACCTCTGATAAAACATTGATTGAAGTAGAAAGGGACAGTGTTCAACCCACTGGAAAGCTTACGCTGCCGGCGAATGGTGAAAATTGAACGGCAACATTGCGGAATGGCTTTCTTGTGCCTTTGCGTTGCCACATTATCTATTGATTGCATGACTTCCTTTATCGACGTGTGAGATTGTTTGCTTTTTTTTTCATCTGCCGTCATTTCTATTATTGTTTCTTCTATAGAGGCGAACCTAGCAAGAGAATGCATGTGGAAGTAGTCGCTTCCGTGATAGAATGTAATTTAGAACCATCGATGGAAGATTGCTTCATAAATTGGCATGACACGTCCCGTGTGCTACTACCCACTTAGGCTAGGATAATTAAATAAATTGTGTTTAAGTAAAAATAAAGTAACTAACCAGATAATGTTTTAGTGCGTAATGGGTAACACCTTGATGTGCATGTAACTTTCTAACTTTCCAAAACCGTGACGTAGAAAATAAAACCGGTAAACTAAGTACACACCAACGCCCCAAGCATTGCAAACATGGACAGAAAACAACCCAATGTCTGGTTTCGAATGATTTAATTTCATGCTTTTCTGTGTTGCCTGCTGCTGTGGCGAGCCACTAGCCCCAGCCAGCTTTTGATGTTAAATTATGCATGAAACAAATTTAATTCTGGCCGTTCTCTGTCTCTCTTTCGCATTGCTAAGGCACTCCTGCACGTTAACCGTTTTCCATTTTTCTCATTGCATGTTGTTCATTTTCCAAATAAAAACATACATTACTTGGTCACATCTTTATTAGAACGGTCGAAAATAAGTAGTAGCGTAAAGAAAACGATGGCCTGTTACCATCTACGTTTTGTGTGCAAAGTTGTATGGGTTTTTTTTCCTCTCACTCCCTATTAATCGATTCCTTTTCAAACCTGTCACACAGCCGAAACTGTACCAGTACCAGCCACATCGGACCTCATGAAACGTAAGTATGCATACTGTTGAATTTGTTAAGCTAGGTTAGTGTGTGTGTGTGTGCCAAATGGGGTGTTTTTTTCAATTTTCCGGGAAAACTTCCCTAGGGATATAACCGGTAAATATGGCTTTTTTAGAAGATAAAATGTGGCTTTTTATGTTCTATTTATGGTTATATGCTTGCCTGGGGTAAAATTCGTGTTTTTTTCTTCAGAACCGGATTACTAATCATACTCTGGGACATTTCGAAGTCGGTCCCGTTGTAACTTTCAACCGGGTGGGAATGGTGGGAACCCACATTTGCATAGAACATTTCACATTTTAAATGACTCGTCCCAAAGGCACTGTTAAATTATCATTTGGACAAATTTTAAATCACCTAGCCGATTTACTTTAATAAATGACAACTTTTAAAGGACGCGTCATTACGCTCGTTGGAAATTAATGAGTTAAGTCATACGAACCAACGAACGAACGAATAATGATGCAGAAACTGTTGGTTAAACGCAGCGTTGATTTTCTCACCTGGATTAACGATTTTTTTATCGTTGCATGAAAAAGGAGCGTTGAGAAAATCGTAATAATCCCCACATGGCTGGTACAAAAACGAATGAAAGTTCTTAATTTCCAATAAAAACTTTCGAAAGAAATATTGAACAAAACTTTCAATAAAAAAAACACAAAAACACAAAACACACACCTAGAAAATGTGTTGAACGTAATAAAAAAGATCTTAAACCATGAAAAATGAACGTGATGAACCAATATTCCTAAACACGTAGGGAGCTTTCTACATGACAACCTAGAGCGAGTTGTTGAAAAAAAAAAAACATGTTAAAGAGAAAACTTTATTCAAAGCCCGTGGAAAACTTGGTAATACGCTGCGAAAACTATTAGAAAATTTCTTAGTTACCTACAGAATACAGTGAAATCCCTCCCCTCTGATAAATAGTGTTTGGGGCGGTTCTGTGTGGTAGTGGTGTCGGAGCAGGGCCTTTACACCAAGGACCGAGAACTAAATCCTATCGGTATCGATCCTCCTTAACATGTATTGACTGAAATATTAGGTCTAATATGACCTGATCGCGATAAAATAACCAAAAAATATATACATAGTGTTCATATTTACACCTTGAATAAAAAATCCACAAAACTCGATTAATAATATAACATTTAAGAATAAAACAATGCAAGATTGTTTGTAAACACATTGTTGATAAATTTCGGAAAATTCAATGAAATCTCGAGTAGTTCCCAAAAAATAGTGCTGAAATATAAGTATATAATTGTCTACAAAAATTTCATTTTTACTTGGTAAACATTTGGCGAAAAAAAAACATAAGGAGGGAAATACCACTAAAATCGAAATTTACCCAACGAAAAATATCACTCAGCGTACGCAATAATGGAGGCGCCTGGTACTTTATACGTCGAAGCAATTATTTGTATACACCTACATGTTGAATATTACTTTTGTGTGTGTGTGTGTGTGAATTTGAATGCCAAAAATACAAAACCAAATAAATTGCTGTTTTCCGCTGCTATTTACGATGAAACTTTTCCTTTTCCCATTTTCCAGTGCGAGAAGGGGGGTTTCTTGCAGCATTACGTACAGCATTTGCTCAATGTGTCACGCATTCTGCCGTTTGAACGAAAGAACAAGCAATTATTGTTGTTCAGCATTCCTTTTATTGCTCGACACACAATCATGCGATTGTAGCTGCTAGCAGGACTGGCCATGGCATCTGTTTTTCCTCTGAATGGACGCCTTGACAGCTGAATGAAAGAAAAGCTTTAGATTGCGTTTGTTGGCGATGAGATTTGGAGTTCTTCATCTTCATAGAAGAATTTCGCAATACGTACGAGGTAGTTTGTTTTAATGCAATAGCTTCATTTGTTAAATGTTTTATCTTTTGTATTTCTTAATTTTTTTCATCTCCATAAAAGCAAACACAGCCTCATAACGCTGTTACGATTAATAAAAACTTTATTCGAAACAAAAAGAATCTGCGTTGCATGGTTTGCGTTAAATCCTTTCAAATGACGCCTGTGTGTAGCAGAAGAACTTTTTTGCCTCTTCCGTACGCTATCTCGCAATGCCAAGTTTATCCTTTTCAACAGCTAGTGACGGTCGCCAATTCCCGCCCTAGTAGTTTATCCTCCCATACCAATTTAGGGTCGCACTGTCATGCTATCGGTGCACCATTTGTCGACCTGTGGGTCCTCGGTTCGTCAGCAGGAAACCCTTTGCACTTACACCTGTGGGCGAAGTGTTTGTGTGCATGTTGTGCACACAGAAAGGCTATCGTTTGATAAATGTTCACGTAGAGCACACGCGGCGAACTCGCTTTCCACTCGAGATGGCAAGTGGGTGGAAAAGAAGACGAGTGAAGTCTGAATGGCACAGAAAATAGTCCCGTAGTCATCAGGAAGAATTGTTGATTCGCACATGGTGTGAGTTTCGTCATGCGAGGCATGGTAGTGGCAGCTACTTGATGAATACACCCTAGCGAGAACATTGAAGCACCCGCATTCGTTAACCGAACCGGCCCGGAAAGGTGTGCTTTTGGTGGCACTCTGTAACACTCCGGTGCAGAACGTTTGGTTGATTGAGAAGTAACTAAATCATGCACTAATTGAAGTTCTGATTGAAAGTAAGTGCATGTCCGTGGATGTTGTGATTTTGTAAAAGTCACCTGCATACTAATCACGTTTGTTTGAATTACTTTATAAGCACAAGCTAAACTGCGTTCGAGAATCCGAGGATCATTGTTCAGCTCTTTAATGTTTCCATCAGTCATCCCGATTGAGTCATGGAGTTCGTATGGAGCAACAGTTTCCACCACGCAGCGCACAGTTTTGGAATTGATTTAGGATGTGTTTGTGCTGCTGAATTTTATTCCCTACCCTCAGGACACAGAAAAGGGTTACAATGAACAACGTTCAAAAGGTGAAAGTTTCTTTTGCCCGGAAACCAGGCCCGCTTTGTAACGTAATACTCTGGTGGGCACAGCATACAAACAGAAACAAAAAAAAAAACACGAAAAAGACTTGCCAACCATACAACAAAGTCAAAGTCAAATATGTCTGGCTGACAGTGAGGAATTTAAGGTTCGGCCAATGGATGTTTCGTGAACTTGTACTCTCTGCCTAAACTAAACTGGAAGCGCACCGGTAATGAAACCCTCAGCTGCATTATCCGGAAATCAGTCGAAACGGTGGGGATCTTAATTCCAGATTCTACGCCTCTTACACACGTTCTTCAGCCACCGGGAACGCAATTTCCGGACGAAGAATAATGCTTTACGTCTACAGTTTTTTTTCTGTAAAACTTTAAATTTAAGCACGTTTAAATCACAACTTCATGAAGAACTTTCAACGTGTTACTGTTCCCTACGAGCAGGCTCAGTGTGGAGTGTTAAATGTGTTTAAATATATTAAACATTAAGTTTATTCTCGTCGAACACAACCCCAACAAATTCGGGCCAATGCAATCAAATGACAACCAATGCCGATTTCTCAGAAGTGAAGGGATGAACCTTTGGATGGAAATAAAACTCGTTCGGAGGAGATTTTCGTTGTCCTTCGCTAATGAGATATGCTCGGAGCATAATTCCACGTTGGTCGGGTCTGTTTTTCTTTTGCCGTGTGCTAAATGTGACCTGGTGAACCCGCTGAGTTGTAAAGTGTTTAAAGTTTTAATGACGTAACTTACGCCAACGCGCCTTGGGTTACGGTTTGCGTGATGGAAACGCGGTGATTGGGGATGGTAGCGATACACGGAGGTATGCAAATTAGTTGTTCATTAATTGATTTAATGCATACCGACATTTGCATTTCTTACGATGATAAATGTCGCACACCCGGCAGAGGTTTGTTAAGAGTTGGAAGTCATTTCTGAAATGAATTTATAATAAGTTACAAACGCTCCATTAATGTGAGAACAGTTTAACATAATGTGAGGTTATTTTACAATATCGCAGCTGTACCGAGAATAGTATTAAAAACATTTTTTTCTTATTTACAGTCGGATTGGTAAATGCCCTTCCTTTCATTGGATTTGGTTTCCTCGATAACTTCACCATGATTATTGCGGTAAGTATAAAATAGTGATTGGTAGTAATTAGTGTATTATAATTCAAGGATGCTCAGAGATTTCCAGATGAATTCTCGGAGATTGATGAATCATAATTTTGATTCCTATGAAATTGATGACTCTAAGAGGATTTCATAATTGAATCAGAAAATAGAGATTCAGTCTTTCGTTCAGTTTAAACAGTTATTCTGATTCAGAAATATCAAATAAATCCTCCTAACATTAGTAATTAACATCAGCTAACCTTTAACACTTTCAATTGTTTTTAGTTTACGTGTATAAATCAGTCGCTATTCCTATTCTACTGTTTTCTATTCCACAAACGTCAAACGCCTGATACAAATTATTATTCATTGACCGTTTAGGGCGACTACATTGAACATACGCTCGGATTATTTATGTGCATATCGACGATGGCAGCGGCAGCGCTAGGGAACACCATCAGCGACGTAATAGGCATCGGGTCTGCCTTCTACGTGGAGAAGCTTGCAGAAATGAGCGGCGTGAAACCTCCGAAGCTTTCGCCAATTCAGCTCGAGATGAAAACCAGCCGAAGGGCGGCCAATTTGGTAAGGATCGGAATACATTTTTCCATTGAGCATACCAGCACGCGTTTGATGGATGAGATGTTTGTTCGTGCCAATAGAATAGAATTTATTGTATGGAATATTTTCACACCCCAAATTTTACATTTCAATTGCAAGCACAATTTACCATACCATACACTATTCTCCCCCCCTACATAGATCGGACGAGGTGTAATAACACTTCTTTGACTTTGTGCACAATTTCATGCAAACCATTTCTGTTTTCTTTTACTCTCCGCCAATATTCTCTCACGCAATGCGTTCTCCAGGGACGTGTGCTTGGTATTACGATCGGCTGCCTGCTGGGAATGTGTCCTCTATTATTCATGAACGAGGATAAGGATAAGGACAAGGAAAAGGACAAGGACAAAGATAAGGAAACGAGCACGGTGGTGAACGTTGCCGTGAAGTAGGCTTCCACTGGATTTCAAAAAGAAACGGTACATTAGGTTGTTGTTGAATGGCTGCGCAGCCATAACGTTGGGCTATGTGGTTTAAGGTGAATTTAGGATGTTCCCACGTGGGGATGGAAACGGCCGCTATTCGTCGGCCGAAACGCAACAGTAACGAAATCCGAAATTTAAATTAGACAGATCCCACTTCGACGCGGTTAATATTTTACGTTGATTGATCGAAAGCGGCGGTAGCAATTCGAATTAATATTACTACGTACTCTACCTGGACTACTGCGAAGGCACGTATCTATCTGCGGGGCCAGCAAAGCACATCGACGCAATGACGTATCATCGTAACGAAATAACGACTACACCACGAGCTAGATACGACTGTGTAAATATGTATTATCGTCGATCATGGTTTTCGCTTCAAAGAGCCCATG
>KI422526.1:3199-26487 GCA_000473375.1 Anopheles culicifacies | reverse complement strand
AGGTGAATTTAGGATGTTCCCACGTGGGGATGGAAACGGCCGCTATTCGTCGGCCGAAACGCAACAGTAACGAAATCCGAAATTTAAATTAGACAGATCCCACTTCGACGCGGTTAATATTTTACGTTGATTGATCGAAAGCGGCGGTAGCAATTCGAATTAATATTACTACGTACTCTACCTGGACTACTGCGAAGGCACGTATCTATCTGCGGGGCCAGCAAAGACGTATCATCGTAACGAAATAACGACTACACCACGAGCTAGATACGACTGTGTAAATATGTATTATCGTCGATCATGGTTTTCGCTTCAAAGAGCCCATGGCCTCATCTGTGTGAATGATGCGTCTCGCAGGTATCGTCAGCGGCGATAGATTCGCTCGTGAGTTATTGTTTCATTTCCTCAAGATGAGTTAGCCAGCTAATGTCGAACTTTATGCTAGTTATTGATTAGCCACTATTGGTGCTACTGTTACACTGCTATTGCTATTTATTATAACATCTTCTCAACAAACAACGTGTCGATAACCAACTGTATGCAAAACGAAAGTGCGCAACAAGAGTGGCGATGTTGTTTGTGTTACTATTATAATTAATGCACAAACTATGTTAATAATTATTACACTTAGAATTGTTACCTTCTTAACTGAAGAACGACTAGTAAGACTAGTCCATCTGTAATGTGTTATCGCTTCGAAAAATGCACCAGTATGCCAGCGCAAATAGGCTGCCATGAATATCACTATCTGTTCTCGTTTAAAAGGCGGTTTAAACTTACACGAATTAAGAATTCAATGACAAACGACACCAATTACTTTTATCTTTTCCTTAATGGAAAGAAAGTTAATTTTCCCGCCTTACGCGTCATAATAGGATCGATAAATTGACGAACGTTTCATAAAACGATATTGACAAATGACATCTTCGCTGGTGCGAAAGGAATATTATATTACAAAAAGAAAAACAAGTTATAAATGTCACTAGAGTAGCAATGTAGCGATTGGGTCCATTAAGAAAAATGCAGGAAAATTTTATTAGATTAGAGTTATTACAATATTGGTATAGCTTTCTGCAAATCAGAGACCAATTTCTCCAAATGTGTAAAAGTAGTATAAAGATATAATCATGTTCGTTGATATATGTAGGTGGACGCTTGCCCATATCCTTCTTGCTGTTTCCTGGGCGAAAGCAGATCGATTTGCCGAGAATGTTATGATGTTATGGAACATACCTCATTAATTTCGCACTTAGTATTTACTTACCAACTTTCTGCCGATAGGAATAGGACACTTAGTCAGCATTTTTGTTGTTGTGGGAATGAGTTGCAGGTATGTTTCTCTTAAAAGTTTTGTTATTCCGTCATGTTGGTCCAAACCAAAATGCTTTACTACAACCTTTTTCGCGTGGTTCTCCACCCAGGAACTCGTTTTGCGTTTTTTTTTTGCTACTAATGACAAAGCACTTTAACGAACTAGCGAAATTCTGAACCAAGATCTTCCACATTCCCATGAGCGCATACATTGGAAACACGGTTATCAAGGTGCGTGCATAATCCCTCCATGTTAAGCACAATAATATTCTAAACTGATATTTCTACTACGCAAACCTTACCCTCCCTGGCCTTACACATTTACCATACAATTTAAAATGAACAACCAGAACTAGAGTGTGGAATTGAACCAATCGTTGATTGGCGGCGGGTGCAGAATGATATGAAACTATTTTTCTAAAATTCTTCCATCTGGTCCTCGGCGCGGCCAGATATGGCGTGAGTGTAGAGTGATGTTTTTTGTCCACGCGGCAGCGGCTTTCACAATACCTAAAATGGTCAATTTTCTAGTAATCAAACACACCTGGAACACTGTCCTACGTCGTCTTTCAACTTACTCGTATTGTCGATTAAATATAGGTACGAAACCGATGGTGGTGAATAGAAAAGAAGCAACCATGAGCAACTAGCATAATGCATTTCAATAATAATCATATAACGAAATTATGTAGCTATTAGCAGCAAACAATTAACACGTGTTTTGGGAAACCCACAGGCAATCGCTTGGTGAGGTTTTAAAGCGAAATATGATCGTAAGCGAACGGTCAGGGAACAGTTCCATAAACAAAATATAACAAAACCTACAACAAATTCAATTTAGACAGCAATGGAATGCTTGTGAAATGCTTTGTAGATCTTCCAGTTTCAGTAATGCACTGAAAGCGCGTATGACACTACTCTATAACATAATAATGCTCAAATCAAAAACCGATAAACAGTTCCGTAGTTAGAAGCGAGGAGCACGGGTCTCGTGCAACAATACTGCATCACACAATACAAATCGATAAACGATGATAATGACGAACAGCAATAGAAATAGCAAATATTAAACGAATGTGTACCAAATAAACAGCAATTCACTATCTCATCTTATGCACACTGTTTTTCGCTCTACTTTCTGCGGTTTATCTCATTAATGTACAATAGTTTGAACTATCCTTATGGTAGGCAATACGTCCGAACTTTTGTTAAACAAACACAAATTATTGAATTCAATGGAAAACTATTAATTCCTGGAATTTTTACAACATTTCATCTCTATTTGGAAAGAAATTTTTATCAAAGCAATGATTTCGGATTAAATGTTTTCTATAAGCGACTTAAATTTGAATAATTAACTTTATTGCAAAAGCATTCAACAGATTTAATTAAATAGGAGAAAGGAAACAATTGGTAGTATGTATGTAAGGTAATGTATAAAAAAACTCTAATTATTAGTTTTGCTTCAAATAATGTTAATTGTATATAAATCGGGAATGAAACGAATGAAAAGGTACATTAGATTTTTGCACAATTTTGAACTCCACTGGCTGAAATGTAGCTCACACAGAGCTAAGCCTTTGGGCGATTTTCGGTTTCCTTAAACGAAACAAAATCTATTATGTATGTGGTTTGTGTGTGTGTTTGTTAGTCTATCTACTGTTGCCAATTTAATGGCTCGTTACAAAAACTTCAAAAGAGAACTGAAAATATCGTACGTCTTCTTGTAATGCTTGTATATGCCATCATCTTTCTCGTGATCTGCTTCTACGCACCATTTGCTATCGAGCGGAATGAAGCAATCGTACGAACAATTTTGAGATCCGGCACTGTTAAGTTCCGCCAATGGGTCGCCGTTTAATTCGAAATTCGCATCTCGTTCTGAGTCGTTGGTAGCTTCGTGCTCGGAATGGATAAAATCTATTTGCTGTACAACGTTATTACCTCCGGCCGGGTCAAAAATGAAGCGTATGTTACGGTAACGGTAAGGTGTGAAAACCGTGACCTCGCCGGGGACGTTTGTACTATGCCAGTTTCGATCGAGCAACGTTACCGGCTGTCCGGAACCAAACGAAGCTTCGCAGTCTTTGAGGGTTGCATTTAGCTGTGTTACGGCAAGGGTGGTGCCATCTGAGATGCAGTCTTCCAGAGTGTTTGTGTCGTCCACAGCAATAGCAGTGCTGTCGATTCTAGTTTTTTGAGAAAGTGTACAGTGGGTGGACATGTTGTTGCCTTCCAGAGTGGAGGATCCTCGGTACAGCAGGTTTCCCGGGAGATGTAGATTGCTAGCTAACAGAAAAGCTCCAGCAATGGTCATGACGCTGGCGGTGTAACTCAGTGCGAACACTGTGCTGGCATTTATTAACAGTTTGGCCATCGCAAATGAAGGTAGAAAGTTGATAAGCTCGGTGTAAGTCAACCAGCCACGGGTGAGACCCTGCCGTTTAGCTAGGACCTTTTCAACCGATTTCAATTTTTCGAAGAAATCCCTCTTGGAAACATACGCATTCCAATTCTGAAACAAACATAATGTACAGATTATGAAGTGATGAATATATTGTGGACACACGCATGACGTATTTACCATCGCGTCCAAGAATTCTAACTCCAAAACTTTCATTTGATCCGGAGTCATGTTTCCATACTCTGCCCAGGCACTTAGATAGACATCTTCATCGTAACCGCAGTAGAATTTAGTGGAGACCATCTGCAAGGGGAAAAGCGATCAGTAAACACGATAAGCACACTGAGGGGAGCAATACTACAACGAAAGTCGAGCGAAAGCGTCTAAAGAGAAAATCGCAACTTTCTTCACGTGCAGTGAAGCGTAAAACATTCGCAACGCGCTAAAAGCCTCCATTACCAGTCAACGATCGAAACGGGAGCAAAGTGCACCCTCCTATCGGGAGAAACTACGGAACTACAGGCACTTACCATTGATACTATAAATAATTCCGATGGTGTAATGCGGCGAACAAAGGTCGGATCGGTGGCGTTTAATCGATCGAGATAGATCATGGCCAGGATGAGTGAGCATGGCGTCACGGATAGATTGCCCACAGTCGCAAAGTTCAATCGACTGAGGGAATGACCGCGATGGGTTTCGGAAAACACATCCGCCGCATAGTCGGCCAGCGGGCGGCTTATTTTGGTACAGCGCACCTTCGATGAACCGTAGTAGAGCGTTTTCTTGATGCGATCGATAAACTCCGCATGATCTATTGCCTGCGGTAAGGAAGTAAACATGATCCAAACATGACCATAATTAGACAAATGTGTGGAAGATGGGCGCACTGCCGATGTGCATACCAAAGCATTCGTCATACCTCAGTGTCGGTGATGTTGGGCTGTTCGTGTTCAATCATTTTAGAACCGTTTCACTGTGCAAACACCATCGAGCAGTGGTTCGTTTATTTCAGGTACTGCGGTTTCACTACAAAAAGCACAATATTTTAGGATGAAAAATCACAAGAAAAACACGCTGCCACCACCGATGCTGTATGCCACTGACTGCGCAATGCGAGGTGAGATCGCATCGGTGCCTTTTGACAACTAGTACGTTTGACAGTTGCTGACCACTGTCAAGCGACCATATTGAACACGATTACGAAATTTTGTTTACAATCGTGCATCTTTGTTTCATATCGTCAGTGTTTATTATCGTAAGATCATCCACAATGAATAGGATAAAGTCCTTTATGCCGCTTTTATCTTCCGTAGTAAGTATTGGTAGTTGATTTCAAACGTTTTCCATTACATTGACATGTGCTTTTTCACTTCTTCAGCGCAATCTGCATACGACGAACAAATCATTCCTGAATCTTGTCCCGATCGTCGTGGAGCAGACCGGCAGAGGAGAAAGAGCGTACGATATATTTTCTCGTTTGCTAAAAGAGCGAATCATCTGTTTGATGGGTCCAATTCATGACGATTTGAGTTCGTTGATAGTGGCGCAGCTTTTATTCCTACAGTCGGAAAACGGTACCAAACCGATCCACATGTACATCAATTCGCCCGGAGGAAGTGTTACGGCCGGTTTGGCAATCTATGACACAATGCAGTACGTGAAACCACCCGTAGCTACGTGGTGTGTAGGTCAGGCATGTTCGATGGGCTCCTTGCTGCTAGCTGCCGGTGCACCGGGAATGCGCCATTCACTGCCCAATGCACGCATCATGATCCACCAACCGTCCGGCGGTGCACAGGGACAAGCGACCGACATTCAGATACAGGCGGAAGAGATCTTGAAGCTTAAAAAACAGCTGACCGAGATTTATGGAAAGCACACAAAAACATCAGTCGATGTGCTGTATTCCAAGATGGAACGTGATACGTTCCTCAGCCCAGAGGAAGCCCAAACATTGGGCATTATCGATACGGTTTTGGAACATCCCCCTTCCTCGACCGAAGCTACGTCGTAAAGCGTAGCACGGAATTTATGCATCATGTTCATTATGGAGCAGCAGGGAAATAAAAGAGATCAAATATAGGAAATTGTTCAATTGTACATCACATTTGTTCGAATTTGTTAGAAAATATTTGAAAATTTCACATGCATTCTAGATGTTCTATATTTACATGCATTTCCCTTTTTGTTAAAGGTTTAGGAACAATTCAGCTCATAGTTAGATATGCTTCAGAAGCTAATAATTTTTTTTATTTCTACAAAAAAGCATTTTAAACGATCGCTATCAAGCAAATTCATAATTTTATGTTTTAATTAAAAGCTTCGAATGACCATACGGCTACGTAGCCGTCATAATGGATTAATAAATAAAATAAATAATAAAAGCTTCAAACAAAAGCAATTACTTTCGTGAGGGCATACTTCATTTATCTATTGTTATCTATTCGTTACCATCAATAAAAATCACAAATGCGCAATATGGTAATGACACGTGAAATTTAATTAAGATGTTTCCCGCCTCTCTGCTCGCTACACACTCGGTAAAGGTGTGACCAATTCTAGCAAATAACTAGTAACGTTTTAGGGAATTTGTGTTCAGTTTTAACTTAAACCTTGCTGATCATTATGGGCTCTTCCAGCGTGTGTTACATTTTGGCTATTGCTACAATAGCATGTTTGTCTCTCGTCAGTGCGGTCGGAAGGGTAATTAAATAAAACACAATCGAAACTCATGCTTCAAATGTCAAAGAGTTCGTATTGCCTATCGTTAATTGCAGAGAAATAAGGAACTGGTGATCGATAAAGCTAAAACGTGCCAAACTAATAAAACCGAATCGTTTCTGATCAAATTTACCGTCCCGGCTAACTTCTCGTCGAATAACAACGTGGTGCGCTTTTATGGAAACTTTTCCGTGCTGCAACAGATTCTACCTCCGTTGGAGGTAAACGGACAATTAATGGAAGAGCCTACATTCGGACAAATGTAGCTTATTTATTCTACTTTTCACAGATTACACTCATTGCCTATCGGTGCACGCTGGATTTGCAAAACTGTCAACGATATAATGCTCTGCAAGTGCCTAAAATTTGTTCCTTTTTGGCCGACACCAACTCCTTCTGGTCACCGTTTGTGCGAAGCATTGAGCCGACAGTTAAATGTCCCATACAACCGGTACATTTATTAGAGTTTTTAAATGAAGCAATAGGATTTATTTTAAAATATGTCTCGTCGTGTAGGCAACGTACGTATTTAAGGATTCAGCGCTTGATATGAACTTCTTCACCAGCTTCCCATTGGACGGATACACCTGGCAAGTCACGATGAAGTTGTACTCCACCGCCAACACACCGAAGAAGGAGGTTTTCTGCTTTGCTGCTCAAGCTACCTTGAAGCGTGTTAGAAAACCTTAATTGGACAGCTCTCGATTCTATGCAATAGTAAGTAGATAAGTAATTAAACATTTCAGGGAACAACTGTAAATTTGAATCCTTTTTGTTTGATAAAAGCATGTTTTTAAAAATTGTAAATTAAACTCTTTCTTATTTATCATATTATACACAATTTAAGCTCCGTACTTGGTAAAGCAACAGTCAAGCTATTTCATCCGCGCCATATGTGCTGCTCATGTTGAAACTGTGAGAATTGGGAGTTGTACCGCAATTAAAAAGGAATGCTTCGGAAATAGTCCGATATTGGGGTCTTGTTTTTTTTTCTCACTCTCCCTCCTACTCTCTCTCTGTCTCTATATCTCTTACCCGATGGAAAACTTCTTTTTAGTCCTATGTGCAAAAATTGAAAACCAACCATTTCATAGCATGAATATTCAACGAGAGAAAGGTTACAGTTTTTCCATGCGCAAAACGTTACCCCGTTTACTGTTATAAAGGTGGCTGAACTCGCTGGCCTCCGAAGAGGTGCGTGACAGGATTGCTCAATTCGTCCTCCTGCAGTGCATTTTAAGGGAGCACTTTTCCTAAAACGCGCACACTCTTGGGGCTATGTGAAACGGGAAAACAACACCGAAAGGAGTAAAAACAAAGAACGGTTCGTCCAACCGAAGGCTCTTACACAAAATATTGCATTAAGTATTCTGCCGCGGAACGAACGGTTTCCCCAACCGGAAAGCTCCCGAAAAGGGGTGAGGGAACAAAAAAGCCCGGTTAGGGACAAATGGACGAAAAAACCCCCCTGAAATGTGTTAATGAGCTTTTCATCCAATAATAATGATGGCTTTTCCCACAGATCATCGAAACGAAAATTCTGACCAAACGGGCACAGCGTTCCAAAATAAGCGAACGGTTTCTGCTGCGTATGGATCGCACTGCAACGCAAAGCGTTGTGCGGGGCCGTTTTTCGGTTCGGTTCTGGAAACCATCCTTCTCCCTTCCCCATTCTCCCCATTCTTCCCTGCTGCTAGTGGGGACCTGGGTGATTTTTTTTTTGTGTGCGTATGGCAAGCAGAGCCAATATGAAGAAGGAAACAAAGATGCACTTGTTCGGGCAGCCAGCATCACGTCACGTATTTTGTGGCCGGATTGGCAAGGAACCACCAAGTTCACAAATTGTACGCGATCAATCGAGAGCTGTTTTACACTTGTCTGCGCTGTATAAGGTGATGTGATCGAGCGCGGGCAGTTGTGGCAACCTGCAAACTTGTTGACGAAATTGATCATTTTGGAAGACAATTGAGATGAACCGGGGGAGCCATACGCGGTTACGGGGCGGTGTGTGAGTGTGTTGCGATGCTTAGAGGGCACGACCTCTTTGGTAATTAAACGTGATACATTTATTTATGTTGAACCAAATGACACTCACTCGCCGGGGAGCACAATCGGACTCGGACAAAATTTGTTTTGTTGTTTTGGATAGGTCTATACTCCAAGTACTTCATACCAGGCGACCAGTGGAGTTAACGAATCAAGCTACATTGCAACAGGGGTATTGCTATCTGTTGGTTGAATAAGATTTTTTTTCCCTTTTTGATTAATTTGAATTTTAAAATAATAATAATATAATTTGAAATGTTTGAAGTATTTTGGCAAAAATCTGAATTTATGCCCCCCCCCCCACACACACACGCACGATCACTCATTTGAGTGACCAATTTGTTACGCGCATCTGATAAATTGTTCACCTCTGAACAAGATGCTAAACAAGGAGTTGAGCAGTCGATACTCTTTGTATGGCTTTCATGAACTGTTGTACCAATTCGTGTTTTCTTCTGTTTCTCGTATTTACACCATTTCCTACATACCTGGTACAACTTGCCCGAACATTTGTGTCAAACTTCGATGAAGCACGGAACGGCCATAGAAATTACTTTTATTGCAGGTAAATATAACTATAACTAACATTAGCGTATATTTTAAAACAAATCAATTTATGGCCCTCCTTACGTTTAACAAACCCTGTACTGCGCCGGGGTCTGGTGCATCAGAAACCGCACAGCGGAGACATGGGGGGTTGTCGGCCCAAGAGAAAACGAACCCGAAAATGTAAAGAATAAAAATTAAAATTTTAAATTACGGCAAAGACTTTTTGCGCCACGAACATTTGTTCTCGGTACGGGAGGAAATTCCTGCGCTTCTTAACCACCATGTACACACACATACACGCATGCAGCGTTCCATCGGGTCATCCAGGCGGTTTCATGCGATCCGTGCGATGAAAGGATGATTGGTAGCCGTCGCCGAGATGCGTTCCACCGGATGGGAGGGCTAGTAAACGATAGAGAATGAGTGAAAAGGCGACAAACGGCAAGCTGGTGTTGCATGATGCTGCACCGTTGCACCGCACCGTAAGGGATGTTGCTGTTATCGTTTGTCGGGTGGGGTTGCGTTGCGATAGGAGTGCAGTGCAAGTAGCGTAAATGCACAACTATTGCAACTTTTGCATTGCTTTTGGAACATTTAAAACATTTTACCTCTTTTGTGTAGTTTCCAGTAGCGTATTATCAAATACTTTAGCAATCGTTAGTACTTCATCCTCGTTTTCGCCCATTTGAAAGGGCTTTGAGGATTTGATATAATGCATCACAGAAAAAAAAACCAATGCATGCATGCCAAGCACATTCGCAGCTGTAGATAATTAAATAAAAATATATGAATGCTTGTGTGTTTATTCGTTGTTTTTTTTTTTTTTTTTGTTTCGTGGCGAACAGAAATTGCAGAAGCGCAGAAATGACAAATGTCGGCGCGTTTTACGTTCTGCCGACCAATGCCGCGAAGGGAGAGTTTTTTTTTGTCGAATTTTTGCACAATGTGGCCACCAGTTAAGACATTGAACGCACGATTGTTGGCGGAATTGAAAAGACCACTGCTCAAATGTTCATTTTAATGGTTACCCGGCTCGTACGCACCCTTCCCTCCCGGTCGCCAGCTGATGTTGATGAATTGGGACTATTGGGTTGATTGAATTTTATTGCAAATCAGCTGCATGGTTGAACTTTCCCACCACTATGGAGTGGTTTCGTTCTTACAAATTGGAGAAAAAAGGTTCAAACCCACAGCTTCAAATTCGTTGTTGTTTTGCAATTAATGCGTACAGGCGCGGTGTGAATAAGTGTTGAACGACCACATGCAGAATTCGGTGTACTAGCGAACCGGACTGCAATTAATTGCCATTGCTTCCATGTGCACGGCCTCGTTAAAGTGCTGCACTGCACTTTAACAGCATTCTTGATAATCATGATTTTCTAGAAAGTGTTGCTGTTTGATGCCAGCCAGGCAAATTTGTTTGCTGTTCGTGACAAGATCAAACTGTCCGATGTAACTGTTCGGTACCCCGATAAGAACGTACTCATCGCAAACACGTACCTTATCGTATGAGATACATAGATCAGAAGCATCATTTTAAAACGTCCCCCCAATTTTGTTGGAGCTTAAAAGACCTGGCGGTTCAATTATTCCGGACAGTCGTGCAGGAACACATCTGCTCCTCAAAATGGAATCGATCGATACTAAGGAAGAACCGCGAGGAGAAAAGATTGTGTATCATTTGGAGACATGCTTTAACACCATTAATCATATGCTGATAGGATATGTAACGCTTTATTTGTCGTACTATAGCTACGTCCGAGGTTTTGGACAGTTGTTTACGTGGCACATTTTTTTATGTGCCATCGGTGTAAGTATACTTTGAGGGTTACAAAAGATATATTGAAATTGCAGCTTAATTTCTTTCGATTTTAATTCCAGTACCAATTCTTCATGGCGGAATCGCTGCTGACACTGTACTCGGCAAACTCCTGGACGCATCGTTACTCCACTGCAACCAAGCGCCATTTGCATTGGATTTTGCAAGCCATCGGTTGTGCTGCAATTTTGATTGGCATTGTAATCGAAATCTATCTGAAAGAGGATGCCGGACGAAAGCACTTCCGATCGGATCATGCCATCACGGGTAGATGAGAGGACAAAATATTTATGTAATTTCATCGCGTATTTTACTCGTTTTATTTGTATCATTCAGGTCTTGTATCATTGATTTTTATTGGATTATCATTTTTGAACGGAATAGCCGCGATGTACACCGTGAAGATTAAGCACATCATTAAGCCCGTGTACGTGAAGATGTGCCATTACTTGACGGGTATCGTAGCGTTTGTTATCGGTGAGTAAAACACAAACCCCTCGAATGATGAGTTGTCAATTATATTCCCAGTTGTGCTCATCTGACTCGCTTGCTTTGGCTTTTGCAGGTGTAACGTCACTGGCACTCGAGTACTCACCCCGGATGATCTCGTTACAGCACAAAAATATGCTTATCGCTTTCACTTCGATTACTACCGCCCTTACGCTCGTAGGGGTGGGTAAAACGATGTTAAATCAGTTCAAAAATCTATGCAAATCTTAAAAAGGAAAAAAAAACCAACCCGGCATTTATGTTCGTATAAAAATTCATTTATTTGTTACGCCACAGGGAGCTCCCTTTACAATCCGTTTGTGTGTGTTTGTGTGATTTAACTTTTTCTGTTAGAAAATAACATAACGGAGCATATGGACGATGCCATTAGAGCGCACGTAGCATAATATAACTATTACGTTGTTTAGCTGGTTTGATTCTGTATTATGGAACTGGAGCTTCATAAGGGTGTGTAGGGGAAGGGGAATGGAAGCAAAAATTAATAAAATTAATTCGTTAATAAAAAAACGTCCATCATGAACGTGACTCATTGGACGACTGTTGCGCGACACTGTTATACAATTGTTATACAGGTGGTACTGCTGCTTTTGAATTAATTTCAACCGAATTTCACACCATGAACTAGATCGAACTTGTGGCGATAATATTTGCCTAAAGTTTTATGTTAGTTGCATCTTTTGCTTTCGTTTCCCGCATGTTTCGCTGTAACGATTCGGTTTTGGATGCCGTTTTTGTTTTGTTGCCGCATTAAACATACATAATATTAAATTTAGTTAAACATAAGAATCACAATTTCTTCGTTTAGATTTGTTTATTTGAGTTTTAATTTCTTTTTGTTTTGTGTGTGTTTTTTTGTTCGTTTTCTTCTTGCACTTACTCTTGCGTTGCTTTATTTTTTGTTTTTAAACACGTAACTCGACTTACGTTTCATTCGATTAAGATTAAAATTTGGCCGAAAGTTTTTGTTTTTGTGGTTTTTGCTTTTCGCGCGATATAATAAAAAATTCCTTTACCTAGCCTTAGTCAACGTTAGAATGTAAATAAAACCGTTCTTTTTTAGTTGCTTCGTTTCATTTCGTTTCATTTTGTTTTTGTTTTAAATAAATAGCGTCATGACGAAAAAAATAATAATAAATTTTGCGTTTTTGCACTTTACCTAATCTTGTCAAATTTATAAATCACATTTTGTTCATTACTTTCAAACATGTCCATATGATCAGCGCAATCAACAACAATGTTTTTTTGTGGGAAGAATAATAACATACAAATTAAACCAGTCTGAAAAGAAAGACAGGGTCCTTGCAGGGCTCAAAAGAGTATAAAGAAGAAAAAAATAAACCGATTCAAACGTTATTCTGTTGCACAAACTTATGAAAAAGTATAAAATTCGTTTACACTCACACATTTTGTTCAAACACGCAAGCGCGTACGCACACACACATACATACACCCACATACACATGAGAACAATTTTTGTTTTGTCCTCTGCCCATACAGCTTATTAACTTATATGAATCGGAAACGCTGTTTCGATGAACGATTCTTCCATACTGACTCTAAAGATGATTGCGCTCACTGTCGTATGTACAAGTCGCTAGGGAATGCTGTCGTTCATTGAAATGTTTCGATTAGTGTTAGTAGAAGGAATGATATGTGAGAGCAAGAAGGATATTAGAAATTTGTAATGCTATGAATGGATCATCGATCAGAAAGTACTTAATATAGCGAGCGTTATAGACCGTTGCATCTAGACACGTCTGCCTGTTAACGATCGACGTGTCGATCTATTATTGCATGCCTAACAATCGTTGGTGGAGAGTCGCGCATTCCAGAGCGTTTGCACAGCTTACATTGTGATACATATAAAGCGTTGCCGCTCGAAACAATAAACGTAATCGATAGCAACAATAACAAATCGTATTAAGCAGCAGAATCGGCGTACAGGGCAAGCGCACCTGTTTCGCACCACAGCGCGTCTGCTTGATTGCAAGTTTTTGTAAGCGAACGAAGCGGCTGCCGCATTGTAATCGTTGCCATGCAAAGAAAATGCATAAAATTAAACAAAAGCCTAACAAAAAAAAAAAAGATTTATAATTAGCTTGCTGCATATGTGCCGCAGACCGGCCACGTACGCCTACGTACGGATGGATCAGAAAACGGATGGCGCTACCGAAAATGGTGCTTCAACTGTTGATGTTGCTGCCACCGGTCAGCTGGTTGTGCGCCATTTGCAGGATGTCTTTCTTCTCCTTGGGGAACCGCAGTTCCCGTCCCGCCAAACGGGCAGTCTCTAGTTCTCTCTCGGCTATAGCCAGCTCCCGGCTGAGCAGGCCCGGATTTTCGTGCTCCCGCTCGATCCAGTCGAGCGCCATCTGTTGGCGCATCTCGTCGTCCAGAGATCGGTTGGAGTAGTGGGCGACCACCTCCTGTCGCGAGCATTGCCGTTCGCGCATCGCCTTCAGCGAACCGTTCCAGTGGAGCAGCTGGAACACGGTCATCAGCTCCTGGAACTCTAGCATGGTGCGTCCTTTGTTGGTTTCCAGCATAAATCTAACGTAACAACCGAATAGAATGAATCACGATAAAACAACATTTGGAGATAGAAAAAAAAACAATTAAAACATGCATAAAACGATGAAGAATGAATGATGTGCGGTAAATGGAGTTGGGAATTACCTGAAGGCGCCAATGCCAGTATCGGGACCGTCGTCCTCTTGGTTCTGATCACCTTTGAAGGATGCACGCGCTTCTGTGACGGCTTTCTCGATAAAATCATCGCTGATACGCCGGGACGGATGTTCGTTGAATACGGAATTCATTAAAGCTATCTTTGCGGAGCTTCGCCGAGCCTCTGCTTTCGTGGGGCAATTCTAGAACATATCCAAAAAGAAGTACCGCATTTAGCCACAAGCACAATTTTTTTAAATTTAATACAAAATCTCCTTGCGAATGAGTGATCGTTTGTGAGAGATGAAATATTGGTAACAATACCTGAAAACTTCCAAAACAGCTACCACCGGGCAGGGTCACATAGCACACGTACGGTTGGCTGGTGGACGGTATGGATTCGTATATCACTAGAGCACCATTTTTAAGATCGGCACCCCGCGCTGCCTTCATCTGCCAGAACTCCTGCAGTGCCTCCACGACGTTTACTGTAAGGTGATAAGCAGATTAGGAAGGGAAGATAAGAAACGTTTAGACTACATCGCAAATGGTAAATCTTAAGTGGATTTGTGTGTACATCATACCACACACTTAGCTACTATGGTGGACCGCTGCAAAAAAA
This sequence comes from Anopheles culicifacies, assembly GCA_000473375.1. NCBI lineage: Eukaryota > Metazoa > Arthropoda > Insecta > Diptera > Culicidae > Anopheles > Anopheles culicifacies. The sequence goes on along the minus strand of KI422526.1, from coordinate 11,835 downwards.
AAAATGGATGGCGGCGAAAATGGTGCTATAGAAAAGATAACTGAAATTATTGTCTAGCGGGCTTACCACCATAATCGCCATCATCGTACAGTGCCGGGATGTGTGGAATGGACCAGATCGGTTCTTCCGGATAGACCATCATTTTGTGCAGTGGATGAGAATGGTTTCCCGAATTCGTTCCCAAAAAACCCAAAACACAAGTACACTGCTTGGGCAAGTGAGGTAAGTGCGAGGAAGAATGAATGTTGGCGGATGTTTTTTTTTTCACTTCAATACGTATTCGGCTGTCTCCCACACGTATACACTGCAAGTTGATACAGTCGAAACCTTGCTAATGTTCCCGGTACACCCGCAGTCCAACCTTATTCCGATGGTTTGTATCGGGACTAGCGTTTCTGAATGTTGGTACTATTTGTTCATTCAGAAGATGAACTTCTTCCGGGCTCAACATCACACAGTGTCGGCCAGAATGGTTGTTGTTGTTCGCAGTCTTTCACTCTGTGACACACAATAACGGACACTTCAAAGCGTTTTGCTATATCCTGCACGGTGCATAGATTTAGAAGGGAGTTAAGATAATGTTGAGTATTTTCTATTGCTACATTCAATTAACCTACAAGAGCAAAGGAAGGTAGAAAGACACAATAAGCTTACTCGTAGATTGTGAATTGAAAAAGCAATCTCAAGTGCATGTTTTCCAGCAAAAGAAAATCCCCAACAACGAGAGATTGTACGGGCTCTTGGTGCCTTATAAGAATCATTCGCTCTGCGTACTGTAAAAGCGATGATGAGTGTTTTTGTTTCCCAAAAGGAAGGGAAGAATTATCTTCTTGGCACTTGAGTGGTCCCTAATTATGCTGCCAAGTGGCCAAAGTTCGGTGGTCGCTTCCGGTGTTTACTTAAGGCGTTTTACAATGTTTTTCTGCCCTTCCCGCATCCCGCTTGACGATCCTCTTCCAGCTAGTCATTGTACAGTGTTCAATCAAGCGCATCATAAAGATAATGTGCTCCCGTAATGTATCTCTTCATGTCCTTTGCGTTTCAACTTAGCTGGTGTAGCGGGCCATTTGAAAAAGCATTGAAGTTTGTGGGGATAATTTTACTTGTGTGTTGAAATGTTTTCGATCGATAGTGTTCGGTGCGATCGACACCCGGGAGAAGCGGCAGTAGACCGAAGACTGGAGATGAATTAAAAGTGCCCATAGCGCGGACCACGCTTCGCAGAGAAACAAAGCGTACGAATCGTAGCTGAAATGCACAGATAAAAGCAGTTCAATCAAGTCGGAATATTTTATTGCTTTCCCAGTTTTATTTGCTCTCGGGTTGGCTTCCCGGGCTTCGCTCGGTGGGATCAACCGGACGTCGAACTGCCGCTGCCACCGCCGCCACCAAACACCGGTCCGCCGCGTTCGGGAACAAAACGAACGCAGGCGCGTACGGCGAAAGGCGAAACAGAGACAGAGATGAATATTAATTTCCTTTAAAGTCGTAACAAATTCTGATGAAGTCAGTACGTCCACGGAACGGTACATGGAAAGCAAAAGCAGACGAGCCCGAAAAAGAGAAAGGAAATAGTAGGCAAAAACGATCAACCCAAGACAGGGGTGGAAAGGAGAAAAAAAAAGACAAGAACGTGAGGAAATAAAAACATTAGAGGTAATTATTATTGTTTAATCAAGCGATGTGTTTTTAGTGCGACAGAAGTTGATCAATCTTTTTATCGCGCTGCGCTGCCACAATGGTTTCCCGCGATCGTGCGACCTGGTCTGGTGGATGAGTTATTGAGGTTAAGCGTGTGGTGGTGGTGGTAGTTTGCCTTTGATTTTCGATTTGACCGAATTAACGATGAAGCCACTCGGGCGATACGAAACGGCGTTATGTGATTTCTCAGGCTTGTTTAGAAACACCACCAGAGCGGGAAGTGCGTTGCGCTGAGCGGAGAGCACAAGCTATAAACAAAGAACTTGTTCGGGACGGTGTAAGTGACGAACCCTCCATTCGTCAACTATGTTTTTTTTTGTTTGGTCGAAATTTCACAGCAACAAAACCAAGATCATTGATAACGATTTAGAAAGAACAAAAAAAAAAAAAAACATAACAGTATAAACATTGTACGCCAAAGATCGTTCCAAGTTTTTGGTTGCGGTATTCACAAATCGTAAGAAAGTTGCTCAAAGTCAAAATCAAAGTGCTGCACTGTTCAGCATTCTTCCGCCGACTAATTGAATTATATATATCGGCGGGTATTTACATAAATTAAATTCGCAAGAAAGAAATCTTCACTGACTGCGAACTGGGTGTCTGTGTGTATGTGTGGATCGTGCTTGCTGCTTTCATATTTTCTTGGTTCATTCTTTCACCGTCCGCATCTTGTCCCGGAGTTCATATACGGCTTTCTTTCGCTCTACCGGTGCAGGATGTGAAGTTCGGCGGCTCGTAGCCCACTCTTGTCTCTCTTTCCATCTGTCACATCTGAACTATTTTTCTTTCGCCATTCTTCTTTGCGATCACCTCTTTGGATGCTGGCTGTCCTGCTGCTGTTGTTATTGTTGTTGCCGTTTGCCGCTGTTGCTGTTGCCGTTAACGGCGTCTTGTGCGAGCCTTCGCGAAAGAGGCCGTAAAAATGGAACGGTTAAAATGTGAATCAGCCACAACACCAACCCCAGCTTGCCACAGAACACAACACACTCTCTTGCGGGGAGATTTCGCGAAAAACGGCGAACACCCGATGACGGGTTCGCAACAGGCCCCGGATCGTACCGGCCGACGACTGTGCATGTGGGCGTGCGATTCGCGATCGCCGTGATGCAAACCGTTGTTTTCATGTGTATGTGTGTGTGTGGTTGTACCGCGTGTATGTATGTATACTTGCAGTTGGGTTAGTGAGTGTAGAAATTTTATTTCCATGCAGATGGTCACTTTATTTTTATTGAATTCTTCTCTCGTTTCGCTACATTTGCCCACGGTCGGACACTTGGCTTGTCGCCAGTACTGGTTGCTGTGTGTGTCGTTTTTTTTCTCTTCTTTATTTATTTGCAAGTATTAACTGCTTTGCATAAGTGTTGTCCATCATGAAACAGGCGCACCGAAATCAACAAAAAAAAAAGCGAGACAACGAATGGCGGACAGTGTGGAGCGAATAATCGAGTACGAAAAGACACTGCACACATCAAAAAGTCACTGTTCATGTTTATAAAGTATGCTGGTACTTGTTTCTGTGTGTGTTTTTTTTATGTTGCTCTCCCTCTCTACACCATATCAATTGCATCGTGGCTGTGACTTCTTGCACTCAGCTTTGCATGCATATATTAAATTTAAAAGACGGTGCAGTTCAAAAACATTTCGACATGAAAACCATCCAACAGGACATTACAAAATTCACTCACGAAAGAACATTAGTTTCCTAGTGTTAGCTTAAGGAAAGCAAGTAATGATGATCGAGCAGTGATCGATCTTTATAATGATGTTTGGTTGCTAACAGAAGCAATTCATATTAAAGCAACAGTAACACGTATTGATCGCCTCAATTAATCGATTCATAAATAAGAAAAGTATGCCCGTGTCGTATGCTGTACGCCTTATGTTTGTCATCTATCCTTTATGCTTCTTCTCCCAAACCGTCTTTGTACTTGCATACCGGATGTTATGCTGAATATGGCACTCGATTAGTCGAACTCTTCTTGTCCAGATAATAAACTTGTGTGACTGGAGTGAGTCACAGACGATCCGTCACAATTGTTATTATTGTTATAATGGCAGTAAAAGCAAAACAAAAGTAGTCACACGGTGGATGCTGCTGGTTTGCACAATTACACACTCAACAAAAGTCTCACTGGAACAGAAAGTGCCCATCGAACATCACTGACCGAACTGGTTACTCATCACCACTCCCGACAAAAGAACAAAAAAAAATATAACAAAACAACAACCAAGGTGTGCACACACTAAAGCCCGTCCGATACTCGCAAACAATGATTTTCCAAACCGCGCAGTAAGTAAACAAGATGAATGGAAAAAAAAAACGGAAAAATAAACACTAAGCCAAACAGAATCACGCCGAATCGCGACGATCTTACACGTCAATGCTCCAACGATATAGTTAAAAGACTAAAGAACCTAAAAAGTGGAGAAACATAAAAGCATACGCTCGTGAAGCGGACCGCACTGAGCGAGCGCGGCCGGTTCTTGGTGGTGTGAATGCTGGCCCATTGAGCATCGTGTACTGTGACGGCGCAGCGCCCTCGAACCAGCAGCTCTCGCACAAAACGCAGACAGCATCTGTCTGTCGCGGTCACACTCAGGTTGGCAGGGAACCATGGAACGTACCATGGCGCTTTTCTCTTGATCGTTCGCGATCCCTCTTTTCCTCCGAACGTTCCGTTGAATGGTGGAAAGCTGGGGAGAAGGAGGAGGGGGATGTGGAAGACGGTAATGTTGGGCCGAGGTTTTTCTTGTGTCCGGTGGAACTTATGCGCACACCCATACAGAAGGAAAATTGAAATCTACGCTGGATCATGCATGTTATTGTTGTTGTTGTTTCTTTCTAGCGAGCTTGAAGATCAACGCGAACCGTCTTTTTTTCCCAGCGGTTGATCGTGTGGGCTAGTAAATGCTAGCATGGTAAAGCTGTACCGTTCACACCACACATTTACGTACGCACGCACAGCAGCGAGATCTACACTGGGTTGCATTTGTTTAAGCGCCCTAAGTGCACCTGTGTGCGTGCGTGAAGCAGGTCCTCCACGATCGTGAGATGAGTTGAATAGATTGAAAAGAGAGTGTTTGTGCACGAACCAAAGAGCATTAAACCAATAGAAGAGCAACACAGTGCTGTCCGAGTGCGGAGAATGAGCGAGCAAAATAGGCAACAGAACGAGAGAATGATCCCAGCAGCGGAGCATAAAACGGTTTCGATGTTTCTTTGCAGAAGTGGTACTGCTGTTGCTTCTGCTGCACAACACAATGATAAGGCAGGTATTAGGGCCAACGAACGATGAGCAGATGAACTGATGAAAGGAGACATAAAATGTAGAGAAATTTCGGTTCATTTAGTGCTGCACCGTGGCCGTCGTTGTGGTCGTAGGACGAAAGATTTAAGCGACGAACCCTCGAATTGGGCTCCCGGCAAATGGTGATTTATTCCTCTTGGCACTAGCGCTGTTTGAGGAGAAGGAGGGCTGGAAAGGGGGGTAGGGGGGGATTGGAAGGCAAGAGGGATAGATGGTAGAGGGAGCGGACCTTGTGTACAGTGAGAAACGAGGGAAGAAAGTTATGTGGGTAGCGCTGAATGTGAATGATTAGAGTGCCGAGAAGCTGGGGTTTGAGGATCGGGCAGATCACAATGAACGGACGCCCTGATGAACAGGGGCTTAGCAGGAAACATAATGGGCAATATCGTTTGGAAATAAGGCGTCTTCGGTAGTGGCTATGAAATTAGCTACCGGAACAAATAGGACGTTTAACGCGATGCAATTGCGCTATGGAATGACGGAATAGCACTAGAAATGTTGAATCATCTTCAAAATTTGAAAGGGATAGTTTAGAATAGCTCTATGTATTGTTATGAGTAGCTAAAATTTTGCATTTAATTGACCTTTGTATCTGATATTGGATAAAAGGATATAAGACGGGTTTCAGAAAAATGTAATAGTGTTCCAACGATATTTATTAACTTTGTTTCCAGACATAACGTGTGAGTTATTCTTTACAGACGACTTCTTAGGCGATTATAGATACAATGCTTTTTTTCAATTATTTACAGAATGAAAAATGCAAAAAGAAATATCCAGTAAATCCAATCATCTCGATTGTGGCGTTTGTTTCACGCACTGAAAAACAGAACAGACCGAAGGAGACAAAATCGGCGAACGTTAACGTCACACTATCGTCTTAAACCCGCTCGATTCAATCGATTGATGTACGGCTACCAATTTGAAAGTTTGTCAGCATATACGGTCGTCCCAGGTCCACCCCTTTCGGTTACCAGATTTCCCAGCTCTTGGGGAAGGCACCCCAAAACCCCCGTCAAACCATGACCACACCGTGTCCGCGTGGGGTTCTTTCGGGTAAATTCCACCGGGTGTCTTGAGCGAAGACATTCCCATTTAATCGTCGCTAATAGTACTGGTTATCGATGATATTTTGCACGTCTGCATTCGCTCGTTCGTGTCCCGGACCCCAGGGGGAAAGGTTTCGCAACTGGCTAGTGTGTGCGTCCTGCCGTCTCGCTTTGTCTGTTGTCGATCCAACGTTGTCCAACGTTTCGGTTCGTCGTGGGCCGATTTCTCGTGTGTCCACACCGAGCCCCTTCTCCTCACCCACTTCCCGCCTCACCCTTCACCGTATGTGTGCGAGGTTTACATATTTGCTATCCTCTCAAAACTTACTATCGTTCCGAATATGCATTTTAGTCACTCCACTCCTGGCGCTTTGTCCAGTTTTGCTCTCTTTCTCTATGTATCTTGCCGTCTTCAATTTCCATCTCATTCCTCACGCGGACCAGCTCTTGCTGGTAAGATGAATATTTCATCAGAACGGCAAACTTCGTCTCTCGTTTCATGTTTTGTATCTGTCGTTGTTTTTGTTTCTCGCTTGCACCGCCGCCTTCCCTGTACCAATCGCAATGGAAAATACCGGAGAGAAGATGATTGCAAATCGGACGGTCGATCCTTTTGGGAACGGTGCGGTTCGCAACGGTGGAGCTTGAGCGCGAAACGCGAAAAAAAAGGAACCCAGAGAGGAAGCGTCGAAAAGCGGGATAGGAAGTGGCCTCGATGACTCTGGTGGCCGGTTAGTGTGAGCGAGACAGGTGAGACATATGAGCGGCCACCACACAAGGGTGGCGGTTGCACCAGCACTGCGCTTCCATTAATCTTGCTACAGGGCCAACGCGGTTCGTCGAACTATCGCCGGAGGGACCGTATCCACTGGACTTTCATCACTTTCAAACCTTCTTCACGCCAGCGTTTCCTCTGGGCCAAAACAGCAGCAGCAGAAGCAGCAGCAATAACAGCAGCAAAGACAGTCGGATCGCGATTCAACAACCGAGAGCCTTGTGCCGGAGGCAGGAAGCAGGACACTCTCGACCATAACGCAGATGCGCCAGTGTACGGTACTGTAAAGGGGGTATGCACACAGGTATTTTTAATACTGTGCAATTTACCTATAGCGCCTGCTTCAGCTGTCCCACAACACGCGTCTAACCCCGTGCAACCTGTTCCCTTCTCTGCTCCTTCCCTGCTTTGTGGGAAGCGATGGAAGGGAAGCGCACTGAAACGATCGCTGGTGCAGTGTAGATCGATCCATCGAGGGAAGGGATTTTCAATCGGACTCGGTGCACAGGGTACAATCAAGGGTGGGAGGGGTGTAGAAGGAGTAGCTTGCTGAATTGAAACCCATTTACGCTCCTTTGCGATGGGCTTCGCCCAAAAATTGCCCAAAATGAAAAGGAGACAACGGTGTAATTATTGTGATCATTTCAGGTCTTTTTTGAGTCGATCATGTAAAAAAGGAGCCCGAAGATACGACAATGCCGACCGGGTGTCAAAGGGATATCGGGTTGGCCAGGACGCAGGCGACGGGAGGGATGACATTCTCAGGTCACTTCCACGGCACAACATGATGCACCGCTGCTGCATTTCGTAGCGTCAATCTTACCGATAGCGCGGTGCAATGTTTTTACTCATGTGGTGTCGTTAACGTAGTGTAACGCAACGTTGACAGGGCATCAGCACCGGTAAACATTTCAGGGGAAATGATTTTGTATAATTGTAACAAGATTGAACGAAAAATACCAAAAAGAGGGTAAATACATGTGAAGCACAACAACATCGATGCACGTATATAATAATGGTGAGATTAGTTTTTTGGAAACGGAAGTTTTTTGAAGGAAAGTTTTAAAGTGAGCATGATTCTATTCTTTAATGTTACAAAGGTTTTTTTAGCCAAGGGAAAATTGTCTCACATCTCTTAGATAACAAAATTGCTTCCAAGTCAATCAGTTGTACATGATCTGTATTTCCTTGTAACAATTATTACTTGTAATAGTTACAGAACAGTAGATATTTTGCAATTAGTTTGTTTTAATTTATTGTTAAAATATGGATAATGTTTTTTAATGCTTTCTTTAATGCAAAAATCATGAACGTCCTAATTTTCAAAAAAAAAAATCGGAATAAATACATTAAATAATACTTAAATGCATTTAATATTCATTTATCAAAAATATATAACACTAACATTTGAAGGAGACCATTGGCAGATAGGCACTGTTCTCAAACGCATACCGCATACTCCATACCTAAAATTGTCCTGGTTATCATTTAAACTTGAGTGATTTAATCTACTGTTTTAGGATTATCTTACCTAAGATCTAAGAGATCTACGAGAAAAAATAAATTAAAATTATTTGAAAAGGGATTGAACATTTTTTTAGCTTGGGGCTTCTATACGTATAGGCCAGCCACTAAGTTTATTTAACTTTTAAGGAGCACATACACTTATAGAACCACTGTACAATGGTTTTTTTTTTTTTAATCTTAAACAACACTGCCTCAGCCGAAGTGCAGTTAGCCCATACACTTGCTAGGGGGAAAACAGTACCGCACACACGCACTCATAATTATAACTCCCTTTAC
>KI422525.1:8069-98102 GCA_000473375.1 Anopheles culicifacies | reverse complement strand
TCAAATCGATGAGTGCCGTCGGTAGACATGACCTTTGCTCGGATTTGCTTTGAAACAGGAACTTTGCTACTTATGCTGATTATGGTAAGATTGCCGGGAAGCAGGTCCAACCGAAGTTGGTCAGCTGCCGCAACAGTGATGGCCTCGATTTGACTAACGGAATCTAGAATACAACGCATCCTCTTCCACACCCCCATTCTGTCTTGTATGAGTATCTCAATTGTTGCAATTAGGACGTAGGAATCTGGACTGGACTAATCACGTGCCGGCGTAACGTTGGCATGTGATGAGGCACAAGACAAGGAACCAGCATATGGCAAATCGGCGATGGTGGTACCGAGCAGGACCGATCAGGCATAGAGCAGGAATCAGGAACAGCAAGGGAGCGACCACGTGAAGAGAATCAAGAGAATCATAAGAGAATCGCGAAGGTGGCACGTAACGGAAACCGGATGCTGAGCAAGATTCACGAGGCACGGAGCAGGACAGGGAGCAGGAACGACGACGCACGAAGCACGGAGCAGGAACCACGAAGCACGGAGCAGGGCACGGAGCAGGAACGACGACGCACGGAGCAGGAACGACGACGCACGAAGCAGGAACCAGGACCAGCACGAGAACGAGCACATGTAGCGATCCGCGATGGTGACACCACACGGGAATCGGGCACTAGGCAGGAGCCACGAGGCACGGGGCAGGGCACAGAGCTGGAACCAAGACCAGCACGAGATCGAGCACGTGTAGCGATCCGCGATGGCGACACCACACGGGAGTCAGGCACAAGGCAGGAACCACGAGGCACCGAGCAGGGCACGGAGCAGGAACGACGACGCACGGAGCAAGAACCAGATGCACCACGTTGAAGTAGTCACGTACGGTCGGCTGCGCTCTCGGTATGTAGTAAAGTATGGTGTTTTTTGCTACATACTTGGCACCGTGTGTGCCCACATGACCAGTCTTATCGCAAGCGTAACACCGACGTATGGCTATGCGCTGATCCTTTTGCACAATGGCGCTTTTTCCTGGAGAGCTAAACTCGCGACAGGCCTTGCGGACGAGGGTTGTAGCGTGGCAGCAAGCACCGTTCGTATAAGTCGTGCAGTTGTGTTGTTGGAATGAGCGCGTACCAATTCCATTTTCTTAGGCGCATGCTATCCAGCTCAACGCCTCTAGCCGTGATAATGCCGCATTACCATCCTGCTACAACGAGGACAGGATCGATTCCTTCACGGTAATCATGTCGGAGCACATGTTTCCTGATGTTGCTTCCAACAGGACCTCACGCACACAACCTTCAAGCGCAGTAAGCTGACGGGAAGCTTCGGCTATGGCCTTTTCGTCGAGCGACATCCATTACTTTGTATGTGTCGTTGGGCGTCATTAGCACTACCACGGCACTGCACGTCTTTCAGCACGAAGCTACACTTCACTTACAAGTCTGTCTGTAGCACGAAGCTCACTGCACTTCACTTAAAAGTATGTAGCGCGAAGCTCACTACACTGCACTTAAAGTTCACAGCACGACGCGCATTACACTGCACTTAAAGTTCGCGGCACTACGCGCACTACACTGCACTTTAAGTACTTCACGTCACTCAATCACGTCGGGGTCACCAAATGTTCGTGCACGAAGCCGATTAAACGATTCTTTACAATTTAACAAACTTTATTAACACTTTATCTCTCGCGCGCGATGAGAAACGTTCGTCACGGAGGTTTAAGGTAGCGTGCGATCCGCCGATCGTACGCACGAAGGCTCCGACGTACCTTCGAAGGAGCGGAGAGAGTATCCACGCCGGAAACTCTCTCCCACACGCTAGGCACGCATAATACGCAGATAAGAATGCATTTATCTTCTTCGAGACGCATTCGCAACAGTTTGCCCTGCTATTTTCGAAAAGTATTAAATTCGACTACCACCTGTCGTGGATCGTAGTGCGTCAGTAGCAAGTCCAAGTAGGAAGAAAGTATCATCTTAAACTGGTCAAAAGCATCTTGACATTGCTTCGTCCACGTAAAAGCAACTCCTTCCTTAAGAAGACTATCCAGCGGATGACGTAGCTTGCTGATGTTTCTGACAAATTTGCCGTAGTAGTTTACTGCTCCAAGGAACGATCGCACTCTGCTCACATCGGTTGGAACTTGCTACTTTAGGATAGCATCAATCCTAGCAGGGTCTGGTCGAAGTCCTTTCGAATCTAACAAATGGCCTAAATACTTGATCTGCTTCTTATGGAACGAACATTTATCCAATCGTATGGTGAAGCCATAATCCTCGATTCTCTTGAGCACAGCTCGCAGATTTCTAATATGGACTTCTTCATTTGGTCCTCCAACCACAATGTCGTCCAAATATACAGCTACACCATTCAAACCTGCCAGCATTATCTCCATCAGCTGCTGAAAAGCGCCCGGTGCAGTTTTTACCCCTGGAGGCAATCTATTGTAGACATACAATCCTCGGTGTGTAGTCACGGTAAGCAGCATCCGACTAGATTCCTCGACTTCTACTTGGAGGAAAGCATCCGATAAGTCAATCTGACTGAACACAGTACATGTTGCCAAGCTAGCAAATATATCTTGCGGAAGAGGAAGAGGGTATCGATGAGGCTGTAACCTATCATTTAGACCCGTAGAGTAATCTCCGCACACACGCATCGTTCCGTTCGCCTTACGCACAACTAGAATTGGCGTTGCCCATTCAGAATAATCCACCTTAGAAATTATTCCATCTTTCTCCAGCCTTTCCAGTTCGTTGTCCACTGCTTGAAACATTGCGTAGGCCACAGGCCGCTTTGGACGAAAAACAGGCGTCGCGCCTTCTATCAGCTTCAGCTGAATCTTCGCCTTGGTGCAGCAACCTAGCTTACCGGAGAACAGTTTCGGGAACTCTTTCTGCAGCGTCGCGCTGCACGTTTCAATCAACCCAACGTGATTACATATTGATGTCAGCGGCACGTCCCATAGGTTGAACAAATCCATGGCGTCTCTACCAAGAAGTGCCAAATCTGCCGATACCACTCGAATTATGCAGCTCCTGTGTTTCTGTGCCACAACCAAGAGGCTCGTGAACTCACTCAAGATATGCAAAAGGTCAACAGACGCAGCTCTCGCTTTTATCATCGATGGTTCTAGAACTGGTTTGCCAATCTGCTGCCACAGTCTACGAGAAATTATTGTAATATCGGCACCTGTATCCAGCATCATTTCTACCGGTATTCCGTTAACAGTTACTACTCACTTTACTGTTTACTACTCACTGCATTTACGGTTACTGTTGTCACGCTACGTTTTTGCTTCATCTTGCTTATCCATCGAAATGCAGCATTACAGAATCCTTTGCGTCCAAACTTATGGCACTGGCTGCATTTATGGCTCTTGTAGGTACATTTTCTAGCCCAGTGGTTTTCTCCACATAAGAAACAAGACCCTCTGCTTTTTCTTAAATGCTGCTGTGAGTTCTGACAACCATGCCACTTTGCTTTTGAAGTGCTACTTTTTTCTTCGCGAACAGTTTTGACAGCTTTTTCTCTCGAGATCAACGCCGATCCGAGCTTCGTTTTCGTAATCTTTTGGCACATTTCAGTTAGTTGCGTCAGGGTTATGTCTTCTTTCTCTTCCATGCGGATTTGCAATCGGATACGTACGTCGTTGTCTTCCTCATCTTTGAGGCCGCACACAAAAAGTAGACATTTAAGCGTTTCTTCGCTCAAATTGGCCAGTTCCGCTTCTACGGTCGCCTTATTAACCCGTCCCGAAAACGTAACGTAGTCTTCAGTACGTTACTTTTGCAACTGGAAACACTTATATCGTTTGCTTGTATCAGATTTTGTAGCTCCGAACAGAGCCTTTTGTTTTAAAATTGTTTCAGCAAAATTGAAATCATTTCTTTTCTTTGGCATTATTTGACTCTTGTATCGCTCATGTTCCGTTACTCCTAGTTTCCGCAACAGTAATCGCACTTTCGCATCTTTGGGCAATCTGGTAGCATCTTTCTCGAACAAGTCCTCAAACCGTTCGTACCACGCAGCAAAAGTAACACGCTCTTCAGGATCATATCGAAACTCCGTAATCTGTTTTGCCATCCAATCAATCAAAAGCTCAGGCGCAACTCACATTTATCGATGATATTATACGCGTTAAAAAACTTTCCTGCTGCTTAAAAAAAGGATACACTGTTGCTGCCGGAACATTTCTTATATCCATGCTGTACTCGGATGTTCGCGATAGCTGCTCTGCACCGTTCAGGTCAGCAGGGTTCATCGTTGCGTGTATCGTTGACGAAAGTAGTTAAAAATTGTAGATTTACACGCACGTAAGTGCCCGCCACTTTTGTATTTATACGTTTATTTCTAAAAACAGGACAAAGTAGATTGTAATTAACAAATTATAACTTAAGCTTACGGATACGATACCGTCCTGCTCAACGGCTGTTGGAGAAGAGAGAGATTAGTGCATGCGTCACATCAACAGGATGACCGTTACCTGTCATCTGAGAGTGACGCATTAAGCGCGGTAGGCACACGCACCCAACAATTAGCTATTAATTTGGATAATAAATTGGCATTTTCAAACTTTTCTGTAGGCACGTATTCCAAGGTAAAATCATACAGAAGTAGCGTTAGTGCATATCGTTGTAATCTGTTCGCCGTGTATACTGGTATGCCCGTTTTGAATCCAAATATGGCATACCTGTGTACACGGCGAACCGATTGCAGCGGAAGAAATACTTTGCTCCTGTACGACTTTGAGCTAAAATACATACCTACAGAGAAGTTTGGTAATGTCGATTTACTGTCGAAGTTAATAGCTAAGCATGAAAAGCCTGATAATGACAATGTCATTGCTAGCATCGAGATGGAAAAAGACCTGCGAGCTGTTGTAGGCAGCGTGAGTAAAGTTTTGCCGCTGAAGTTTAGTGATGTTGAACGAGAGACGAAAAGGGATGCTGAGCTGCAGAGGGTGTACGATATTACAAAAAGCGGATGGTCACAGGCAGCGAAAACGGATCGTATCCTTAGCCAGCAGTACAGAAGACGTGAGTCCCTTACTACAGTTGGTGGATGCGTCCTTTTTTGGGAAAGGTTGATCATACCATCGTCGCAGCGAAATAAGTGTTTCCAGCCACTTAGCACACTTAGGCCACCCAAGAATTGAGCGAATGAAAGCATTGGCTCGAGGTTACGTGTACTGGCCTAGGTTGGATTCTGAGATTGAGACCTTTGTTAGGTCGTGCCAACAATGCGCTTCGGCAGCCAAATCACCTGTGTTCAGTCTCCCAGTGTCTTGGGTGACACCTAATGTACCGTGGCGGCGAGTGCATGTTGACTACGCCGGCCCTATCGATGGAGGCTACTACCTACTGATCTTCGACGCTTTCTCCAAGTGGCCCGAAATCATCTCTACTCAGAGTATAGATGCGACGACGGTAATATATTTGAACAATGTTGATTACTGAAACTTATACCTTCATTCGAATTTCATTTATGCCTTTTCAAGTTCAAAGCATATCTCAACGCAACGCCGATGAAATTATTGATCAAGTACATTCGTCACCGCAGCCTGCAGTGCCACCTATGCAGCCTTCAGAATCACAGCTTTCGGTATCATGCAAGAGAAAAGCAAATGAAGTAGATACAGAGCAAAAATACAAAAAGAGTAGAGCAAAAATTGAATTCCGAATAAGCGTTAGTTTTACTAATTAAAAATTTGATAAAAACCACTGAATAAGCTACCGTTATGATAAAACGTGTAGCAATCGAATTAGAAAGGGAAAAATAAAATTACGTGCCAAGCTTTCAACAATTTCAAAATTATGTTTTTAAAGAATTAACTAAAATGATTCTTTAAAGATTAACTAATTAAAATGGGAATTTAATGGTGTAAACAGTGATGCTATGTACCAAAGTTTTGGCAGAATGTATGAGTTGCATACCCTTACTTTTTGTATTAAGCTTAAATTTCTGTGGTGATTAATCCACGTTTGGTGCATTACTTTCTTTACCGCTTCCTCCCAGTTTGCTCTGCTCATTAGTTTTAAATCGTTTATAAATGTTACTCCTAGTATTTTCACTTTATGTTTTGTTTTCAACCATGATACGTTAATTTTGTTTCTACATATTTGAAGTGTAGCCTACATCTATTCCAGTACCTTTCGAGATGTTCAATTTCGCACCCGCTTCATCTTCAAATTTAATTATCGTTTCTTTAATCTTGTTTATTTTTTTCGGAGAAACTGATATTATGGATAAATCATCTGCATATCCCGCAAGGCAGTCATTTTCTTCATTGCATATTTTGTGCAGCTCTAGTATCAAAGGATTTAGATATAAAACGAAAAGAAGCATTGATAAAGGGTCTCCTTGTCGCACGGATCTTTGAATTTGAATGGGCTTGGATAATTTCCCATTTATTAGAATTTTGGATGTTGCCCTTTCTTCTATAGTTTTTATGATATTAATTATGTATCGATTGATACCTATTTTAAATAGATTTTTAAATAGGAAGTTGCGGTTTACTCTATCAGATGCCTGATTTAAATCGAATGATATTAATTTTCCTGTTATTTTATTTTGTTTTAATTTGTCTATTTTATCTTTTAAAGATACTATGGCTTGAAATATGTTGTTGTTTTTGTTGTTGCATTTTTGAAGAGGATTGTTCGTAAAAGTGTTCTTGTGAAAGCATAGATGTGTACGCGGTGAAGTTCCAGTTACAACTCGTTTATTCATTAGTCAACTTAGAAGTTCATTACATAATTAGTTCATTTTGAGCTCATTTCAGATTCTTGTCTATTCCCTTTAATCCGGTTCGTCTGTGCTGTTCTCTCGAATACCTAACCTAATCGTAAAATCCAAACAAGGATCAATAACATTATGTAAATTAATCACATTTTCAATACGCATTCGCATTATTCTGCTAAAAATTTTGTAATCAACATTCAGCAACGTTATTGGTCTGAACGAGGGAACCTTGCGCGTTAGCACAATTTTTTTTTTAAAAAGTACAATTATTCCTTCGATCAGACTAGATGGAATATTGCAGTGCATAATATCATTCAGGACCATTTTAAACTCCTTGTGAATTATATCAAAACATGATTGATAAAATTCGATAGGAATTCCATCGGAGCCTGGGGTCCGGCCTTTAGCTGAGAGTTTAATAGCTGACCACATTTCTGCAGTTGTTATCTCTTCGTTCATTTTGATGTTGTTTTCGCAATTTGTGGGGATGGCTCTATTTAACGAAAAGGAATCAATCTTTCGTGTTGTTCTTCTTTAAATAAGTTTCTAAGTGATTTGTAATATATGTTTCAATTTGATCTTTTTCGCTTAGAGTGCTTCCGTTTTCTGTGGCTATTTCTGATATATTACAGCCATTTCTCTTGTTCCGTGCATTTAGATGGAAAGAGGATATTCCTTCATTTTGCTCTCTTCTTTCGTTTATTCTAAAATCGTTTGCTAAATGTTTGCGTTGCAATGTTAGCATCTTCGCTTTAATTTGATTTATGTTTGCAATTTCTTCCGGACTTCCAAAGTAGTTGTCATATGCATTTTTAAGTAGCGAGTTTAATCGATTGTGTGATTGTCTAAATTCCTTAATTATTTCGTTGTGTTTCCATTTGAAAAATGCTATTATTTTTTATTTCGAAACGGAAACCCACCATTCAATCCAACTTGGGTAATATTTTTTTTTGTTAAGTAAGTCCACCTTGTTTGAATTTTTTTAATATTTTTGTCTGATAACACATTTTTCCTCATCGTCCAATATGCGTTTCTAGGATTAGAAGTTATAGTTATAGGGAGATTTATACGCATACTGTGCGCGCTTTATGATCAAAGAACGCATTTACGTGATATGCTGATGTTCGAATGTTTTGCTTTAGGTTATCTGAAACATATATTCTGTCCAGTCTTGACGCCGAATTTGATGTAATGTATGAGAATTCTACTTGATCTTCTTCTTCTCTGGCTCTAACAACCTCGAGAGGTCTTGGCCTGCCATTTCTGGCTTCCGTGACTTGCAAGCACCGGCTACAGGATAGTCAGTCCTGCGTACGGGGGAAAGGCCCGAATGGGATTCGAACCTCGGTCTCCTCGGCCACCGAACCGCCCCGATTCTACTTGATTTCGGTGTATTATTTCCCATGCGTCTTTTGCATTAATCGACTGAGTTAGAGTTTTTAGCGAGTGACAAATTGCACTGTTTCCTGTGGAATCTTTATGTTTGACTACCGAGTTAAAATCGCCTGCTAAGATGACTTGTATTTTTCCATTCCGTAAATAATAAGGAACAGTGTTATTAAAGAAGTTGTTCCTGTTGTTCACATTTTACGAGGCTGACGGGGCATACACATTGCACAACGTTATTTTGTCTTGTAAATCGCATTTAATTAGCCTCGCATCTATACTTCGTTCTACGTTTGTCACTTTTAGGTTCGTTCTCACTGCAATTGCTGTTCCTCTTTTTGTAACGTCAACGTTTGTTATTACGTTGTATCCTTTCAATATCATACTGCAGTCTGCTACTTCCTGCATGCAAATGATGTCTGCCTCCAAGGATTGCATTAATGTTTTAAAACTATCCATTTTCGTTTGGTTTTGAATAGTGTTTTGATTAATCGTGATCACGTTTAATGAAGCAAGTTTTTAAATCGAACGCTTTCTCTCTTGCTTCGTTTTTTCTACTTTTCTAGGACCGCCCCTTCCTCGTCCTGCCCTGTATATTTGAAAACTCTTTTGCTACTTCTTCTTTTTCCTCACTATTTGCACGTTGTATTTGTTTTTTCGCTTGGACTGTAATCCAAATCTGTTCTGCTTCGTTATCAGCTTGCCTTTTCAAGGACGACGAGCGTGAACTGTTTCGCACACTTTCGCTGTGACCTTGTGTGTGTAGTTGTAACGTAGGAGGCGAGTGACCTTGTCGTACTGCTAAAGTACTTGCCTGTTCGATCGCTTTGGGTTGCTCCTCGATCACTTTTTGTTGCTCTTCTATTATTGGTGCGTGTTTTTGCGGTACTCTCTCCTGCGCCGTATCTCTTTCTTTCTCGTTGACTACTGCTGCGTAGGACATTATTCTCTCCTGTACGCTTGATTTCTGCAACTTTCTATTCTGAGTACATGTCATGCCGAAATTCCATACACCCAGTTTTTCCATCACGAACGTAACGGCTTCCAAATGTTGGACTTTCCGTAGCACTTTTGAGAAGTCCACTATCACAGTACTTCTCAACGCGGCCATTGCGTTTCTTCTTCGTTAGATTTTGACACGAGAGATAATCTGTACGTCTGCTCTGCTCGAGCTTTCAACGCGGACTGAACTACAAAAACTTTTTAATCAATAATGCATTTAACGATTTGCAATCGAAGTGTTTTCCGCAAGTCCAAGTTGTCGGAAAAAAATTCTTCGAATGGCAGTTCCGTTCGAGAACCACAAAGTAAAAAAATAAGTTCCCGATGGAGCTACCGCTCGCGCTGCCGGTTTCTAGGCCTGAACATCAATTTGACCCCTGACAAGTGCATATTTTCGGGCGTTCGTCGATTATGGGGGTTAGAATGCTTGATAGGTAACTTCATCAAGTTTTAGGACGACAAGGCCCCCTTGAGATAGGTAAATCCGCCACTGCGACTGACTTATATTGATAAAAAAAAATCGCTCATTTTAAATGAATGTTGCTTTAAACTAAGTTTACGAGGTGGGAATCTCACGTGTTATTATAGACTAGATTTATTTTTCTTTACCTGATTTTCGGAATATTGCCTAAAATCGACATATACGTTATGATGAAAGAAAGAGAGATAGATAGATCGAGAGAGAGAGAGAGAGAGAGAGAGAGAGGGAGAGAGAAAAGGAAGAAAACGTAAATATATAGATAATATTTATTATTTTATGTTCAAATACATTCGGACAATCAAAACATTAATATCGATGTAGGCATAGAGGAGCTATATTTCTATATTTTCCAGATATTTTATCTAAAATGGCAGATAACGATAACAATCAAAAGCAACGCCTTTTTTATATTGATGAAGGGAACTTGATCATCGTCTTTCACTAAAATATATTGCTTTAAACAATTAAATATTCTGTAGTATAATATCTAATCTACTAATTAACTGACTTTTTTGTTTGATTAGCCTAATAGAATATTTAGGAAGGAAACCGAAAATCTGATTTGTTTTCTGTGTTATCTGTTTTAACCACAGCGGGAGTAATATTGGAAGAGACTTCTGGAAGTTGTCCTTCAACAGCCTTCGGTTGGGCAGTTTCTGATTCACTGCGCTTGAATAACACTTTCGAGCTCGATCCATCCTTTCGATCCCATCCGTGCTCAATTTCTTCGTGATGATGATGATCGTGGTGATCGGGTGAGGGGAACCACTCGGATATCCACACCGGTTTCCAGATCTTCTTCCAGGCTGGCAACCATATTTCCTTCCAGTCTGGTACCCATATTTGTTTCCAGGCTTCTTTCCATTCGAGTTTCTTGTCCGGCACCCACACTAGCTTTTTGCTAGGCTTCCAAATCTGTACCCAAGCTGCCTTCCAATCTAGTTTCTTTTCCGGTACCCAGATTTGTTTCTTTTCCGTGCGCCATATCTGTTTCCAAGCTTCCTTCCAGCCGAGCTTTTTATCTTCTACCCATACTTGCTTCTTGGCCGGATGCCAAATCTGTTTCCAAGCCGATTTCCATTCCAACTTTTTATCTGTACGCCATATTTGTTTCTGTTCGGTTTTCCAAATTTTCTTCCATCCCGATTTCCACACAAGTTTTTTCTTCCACAGATCATGGCTGGTATATTCCCAACCGTCATGGTCTTTACCAAGATACTTCTCACCGGGGACGCCTATTTTGATCCATTCCGGATACCAGTACTGCTTCCACGCTGGAACATGCACTTCCTTCCAATCGGGGACCTGTATTTCCTTCCATACTGGTTTCCAAACCTGTTTCCATGCAGGCACCTGTATCTCCTTCCACGCGGGTACCTTTATCGGTACCCAAATTGGTTTCCAAATTTTTTTCCAATCGGGTACTTGTATTTCTTTCCATGCGGGCACCTGTATCTCTTTCCACACTGGCTTCCAGATTTGCTTCCATGCCGGAATCTGAATATCCTTCCAGACTGGAATTTCCGTCGGTACCCAGATCGGTTTCCATATCTTTTTCCAATCAGGTTTCCAAATTTGTTTTTTTCCTGGTTTCCATATCTTTTTCCAACCTTCCTTCCAGATTAGCTTCTTTTTCCAATATCCAGGATCATGATGCTCTTCGTGGTGATGGTGTTCGTCGAAATGGTGGTGTTCTTCGTGATCATGGTGATGATCGAGTAATGTTTCGTGTTGTAACAAAGGTAGAGGTTCCGCTACATGATGCTGATGCTCCTCAAACGTTATAGGTGCAGCTGGGGCAGGGTAGTCATAACCGACGCGTTTCTGCACATGCTCTGGTATGTTAATGTTATGAGTTTCTTCTGCCTTTTGATCGATAACAGCTTTAGCGTCGATTAGAATCGTCTGCAGCGGAACTATCAGTAGGATAGTAACCTGAAATTTAAAAAAATAGTTCATCAGATGATTAACATGAGATAATGTTTTGAAACAATTAAGTGAATATTCTGTGCAATGCAAATGTTTTTCCATTTCGCATGTAAACTTTGTTTCAAATAAGAAATTAGTGCAACACGATTGGACACAGTTGGACTTTTTTTAGCATGTTGATCATGACGTATTATAGCATACCCAATGGTTGTTAGATATATAATCATTGATGAACACATCATGAACAGAGTTCATTGCCATTAGGATATAATGCAGACATGTTTTTTTTGCTTGCGCCATAAGTTTAGTTACGCCAACAGACGAAGAAAGTGCTAGGTTGCTGCACGATTGTATTGTTGTCATTGGTGTGACAATAAGCATCGAATGCGGAAGCAAATCATAACACGTTTCCGTTACCAATCCATGAAATCGTGAATGGTTAATTAACATGCCTGTGGAAAACTCCATTCCACTCCAAGTTCGATTTTAAATAATATGTTCAGATTTGTTTGTTATGCCATTGTCCTAAGAATTGATCTTTGGTCCTTTGAAATGCTTTGTTATCTGAAGTAGTAACGTGATAGAAAGGTCTAATAAGTCATTATATGGCAGACTTGAGCTTTTGGAGGCTTGGAGCAGTATTAAATTTTCAAGACGACCTAACTATTTAACAATGGGATCTATGATATCGTAAGTTAGAAAGCTTTAAGCTTAAGTCTTTATCTGTTAAACATTCGAGCAAATATCGATCGGTGATTTGAAATTGGGTTGCATCATGTCGAAAGCTTTGTTTGGATCTGCTCGAAACTGATGATCTGCTGTTGCGGTAAATGACCGATACATTGAAAATCTTTATGATATTTGATAAAAATATTATGTAAAACTCAAATATATTTAAGCTGATTTTGCTCGCCGGTTTCTACGGAAAGCTTGCAGCAGAGCTAGCGCCAAACGTCAAAACACATATAGAAAAACTAGTGGAAGGTATCATACGCCCCATTGTTGGGCATGTTCGACGTGAACAGTAAAGCTAAGTAGAAAATAAAGAAGATTTGTAAAATTAAGCTCAATGTTCGATGGTTCGATTTTTAACCTTGAATTTGATTGTGTGAGAGGTTTAATTTTGTTTCCATCATTCGGAAGATGCTTGACACATTTAAAAAGGAACACTAAAAAGTGGCACATAGGTGGGCATAACTTGAATAGCGAGGAATGGTTAAGCTGCTGTAACAGTGAAAGTATCACGTCACCTCTATACCTATGGTGGTTTCACCCACGCGGTCATTGGATTTTCTGCACTAGAATTGGAAATTGTTGTTATATAATACATCTAAAAAAAAGTATAGTCACACTCTTGCGGTGTGTTCGTGTTAAATGAAGCGTTATTTAAAAAAAATTTGTCACTTCAAAACCTAACTCTTCTACATAGCGAAGATCGGTTTTGTGATACTTTTTAATGTACTGCAGTATCAACAAGTCAAAACCATAACCCGATCGTAAACGAAAGGTGTGTTTGTATGTTAAATGTTTAACCAACAACAAGTACGGTTGTGGTTGATGACATGAAGTAAAAGAAAACTATCAGACTTTGCCGGTTCATGCTTTTGGAACCGACGCACTTCACAACACTTCACATATTAAAGCATTCAATCGTTTCTGCAAAGGGAAGAAGTGTGCCGTCATCATGTGGCACCACGCTTTGCGCTGCAAACAATAGACCCCTCGCTGTAGGAGGAGTACGGCTTGATGACTTTAGTAATATTGGTTCCACCGCTGCGATGAATGAAGAGCCAAACAGCATGGGATACATTCATCAATCCATGTTGTAGCCTACCCGTAATGCTTTATGAAAGCAGTGAAAGGCTATATCTACTGATGTCGTGGAAACGGAAGGAGTCAATGAGTAGCGTATCGTGCAAGATAAACGCGCACGAAAGAAGAAAGACGTGAGAACTCTTTGCGTCATAGGTAGATTATTAAAATACGCATGTTATCTGTTCCGACATTGACATAAATCTTACATAACATCTTCGGGCTTATCATGATTAATCCAGTAGCGCAAAATTCATTAAAATAACCAACATAATTGAGCATTACTTAGCGAATTATTACTAATATTCTTGTTGATTCTGCTGACTTTTTGCTTCAAAAATTAAAATTAAAATTTAGTACTTCCTTGATGATTTTACACATGCCGATACGGTCCCTCTCCTTCACAGACATATTACATGGATTAGTGCTCTTTTTACTGATTTTCGTGCAGGAAGTATGTCGAAAGGTACCAGCTCGTTAGTCAATTAATTTAAACTATTTTTATGGGTCTTTCCGAGTCTGAAGCGCTTTTGCACAAATTACCTTCCTTTATCATATAATCGAATAATTACAAAGTGCATGTTGCCAGCAGTTTGAAATGTAGTTAAATTACAATTTTAATTGTTTATTAAGTATAACAAAAACAGTCGAAAGTGTTATATTTTGGAAAGAAAATCAAGCCTTTAATTATTTTACGTGTGTTCCCAGGTCAGATAAAGGGGCTTCATTGAGTAAAACTGTGAACTGTGAATTAAAAATGTTACTAGCGATAGAAGTCTTTCCGAAGTTGAAAACTCCTTTAAAATTTGTTATGTTTAATAAATTATTCTGATATTGGCTTTGGCTTAAATTGCCTTACACTGTTCATGATTAGAGATTGCTTCATAGTCCTATTTGTTCTCTATGCTTTTAAATAACACTAAATGTTCGATTATGCAGTTCTGCACTGCCCTGTAGCAACTTTGTGAAAATATAGTATGGAAGATAGATTGTTAGTAATAGATTCTTAAGTATCTTAGAATTTATATCAATGGCCTGGAGTATTAAATCGAGTGCTTCGCACGGATCATACAAGATTTCTTATATGGCCTTATTCTGTCTTGCACTATCACTATGTTTAATGCATTTGGTAAAATGATGAGTAAATAACCCTTTGAAGCAAACTGATATCCATCAAAGAAATTGAAACTAAAAATATAATCGGAACTTGTGCACGTGTGAAAACAGTTATCACCAAAACAACAACTAAAAACATACAATAACCAAAAACTACACGCAAAGTCTTGTAAACTAATGCATTACGATGTTTGTAACTGAAAATTCCATCAATCCTTGATAATCGTATGTAACCTGCATGACTATTGGATGATTCATTAGTTTTTGTATGCACTTTCACTGGTTAACGCGTTGCGCCCATGTGTTGACGAGTTTTGCGTAGGATGTAGATTTACACTGAACAGCCGTTCACTCAAATAGATATGTTAAAACCAAACATCACATAGATACGAAAATAAACTTATCACGTAGACGAACAACGTGTACTTCAACCGTTTCGGTGTGTTACATCAACTGGAACAATTCACTAGGAATAATGATTTTAAGACAGTGCCGATAGTAACGATAGCTTTGTTAAATTTGGTAAAAGTTACACTAACCACTGTGTTCCATCGGGACTTCATTCTTCCCGAAGAAGATAATCGGTGCGGTGCAAGTCCTCTCTTAGGAGCCGTCCGAAACTGACTGACAATTGTTTACATCCGCCTGATCGTTTAATATATATAAACATTCGGTCGCCCCTCCGGAAATCAGTCAAGCGTCGTGGGAGAAATGGGGAAAAACAGTATTACCGGTAGTCTCACCTGGAGTGATCTCAACCTTATGGATGTGGGGTAGGGATTGGGTAATTTTGGCGCGCACTCGTTCGCCCAAGCGCGGCGACATTGGATCATGCGCTAGAGAAAGAGCTTTCGTTCATCAGCCATGTACCACACTAGCAGAAAGCATCTGTGGAAGGGAGTCAAAACAAAGTTATGTGTAGTATTTTAACATCGTCTGTTCTGCACGAGTCGCACATTCATGGATGTACCGGAAACATTTGTATGGAAGCACGACCAGAGGCGTATTGTTTGTGCAGTAGAGCAGGCGAGAAGTTTTATTGGAAACTGCAAACTAAATTGAAGAAAAAATACGAAAACATTGAAATATTTGCAATAGACTATTCGGTTGTAGCATGAAAAATACTTCCTGGTTCCTTGTTCTTATTCTTTATTTGTATTATTAATTAGATGATAAATTTAATTACTTACTATTTTATTAAATAAAAGCATAATTTTTATTACTTAGTATGCGAAAAGTGTAATTTTTATAAAAATCTCAGTATTCCAAAAACTTTTTTAAAACAGTTATTGATAGTCTTGTACAATAAAGAATCAGTGCATTTTTTCCACGACGTAATACTTTACTTTCAGTTTCACTGAAATAACCGGTATCTTGAACTAACAACTTCACACACAAGTTGCGCATGATCGTCGTCACGAGGCCTCTCAATTCTCATCCGTGAGATGATGGTGCGCTTCTCCGTTGCCACGACTCTTGCAAGATGCGAAACCAGCTGAACTGTGTCAGTTTCAATATTTCCACCTTTCTTTCCATTTCCATGCAGTAGTTTCATTTGCTTTATGTATTTTCTTCTCGAAGCTCTGCCAAAGTACCGGTATCGGAACAAGGTTGTTCCCGCGCACTCATACGTACAGATTCCTATTCGGCGTTTGCGTAATCGATTCGCGACTTTTTTTTTGCTACGACCACATATTATATCACAGGGGCGTCGTCAACGCTCGAAACACACTGATCCAGACAACTGCTTACAGGACCAGTTCAGTCGCCATGATCGTGTATGACGACCAAGTAAGGAAGCAGGAGCACTGACCACCACGACACGGGGGTGAATAGTGACTTGCACCCGCGTCATTAGCGCAGCTCCTCTATGTACCTCTCTGCTTTTGTTTCTTTCTCCAGGCATGTCAACAAAACGATCAGGCATGTGACTAAGAAATGGCGCCTCAAGGCCGTTATTAGAGGATTGTGTATCGATCGTCGTGATTGATCTCTACTTTCGTTTTTGTTCAAAAATAAAAACAAATGGGTCGACTTATATACGTACCTATTGCCCATAGGGATTGGTTAGACACATTGTACGTTTTGAAATACAAAATTTATATGCGTAAACATGTATAACGATTAATTAGTGTATAGAATAATATTAAACGAAAACAAAATTAAACATTTAACATAATTTCGTAGAAACTTGGTAGTATTCTTTAGCCATACATAAAAAAATATTATTCATTTGGCACGTGTTAGGAAGGAAAAGTGTTAGGTTTTATGTAAAGTTTAGTTCAGCATCCTCAATGTTACGTTTAGAAGTTTTATATCAACATGAGACAAATGCAGTAGCTGACATGAGCGATATGCAGTAGTAGCGTAGAGATGGAATACATATTACATTCAGCGTACAAAGAGACTCATCCGTGAGAGGGTTTTTGACGCTACCACAACCGACTGACTGTCTGTAAGTAACTGAATATTTAATCGCCTGACTCGTCACGACCATCAGATACGTTAGTTTAAAGGAAAGTGTTGCATGCAGCCTAACGTTAGCTGGTAGGTTTAACGTCTTTCATGACCGTGGTAACTGAAACGTGCATCAGCTAATTTGGGCGGCAATAAAATGTGAAATTGTGATTCAGGCTGCAATATTAATGAATATGAAAGGGTTGAACGCAATTAACAGTTGAATATGGAGAATCGTCACTATCAAAGCTTTGATCATCGGCGATCGTTTAAAGTGTGCTCGTTTACTATGCATTATTAAGTGCTTTATCAGGTTACCTTGTTCCTATTTCATACTACAATTCGACATGTCCGTTTGAAGCCTTTGACGTTGGATAATAGTGGATATGTTGTAATCGGATGTATGTAAATTTATTTGATAATTTTGAGTTTGGAAATTATGTTCACAATTCAGTAGTAGTGGTATATTTTATTGGGACATAATTTTATGTATGTATGTGAACAATTATAATACAGGTTAATGGGTTTTATGAAGTCTGCATTGATTTGAAATTGTTTCTATTAGTGCTTCCTGGGATAGAAATTCTCATGATGAATATATATGTATATAAATGTAGGAAAAGTCACAATTCAGTAGAATACGTACAGTACATAACATACAAAAATATCAAATCATTTGATTATTACGTCAATGTTATTATTCACAGCACGTGAGTGAGGCCTCTGCAGTGAGCATTTGAAGTTTGCAGTGTTAATTGCAGTGTATATTGTTGAATAACAGATGTTTCACCATGTGAATTCAAGAGGCATAAATACAATATAATTACACTGCACCTCATTTACACTAGTTCTTCATGTTGCAGTTCACTTTGAAATAATGTAGTTACGTATTTGATACAGTAGAAAGAACAATGATTGAATCGTTGGTGAGATGAAAAGCATGGTAGTTGAATAAGTATATTCATTTATTATATAAAAATGCATTTTTGTACATTTTTAATGGTAAAACTGGAGAATGGCTGGAACATTCTTAACGGTATCTTGTGATGATTTTCGCCATTTTTCTGACAAATGTTCAGTAATTGTAATAGTCCTTTATACAAATACTTTGCATTTACGGAATATATTTTTGAATCAGCGAAATATTGTTTTTTTCAGTCAAAACATTTACATTTCAAACGAAAAGTTTTTTCATTATTCCGTTTTTTTTGGTAAACTCCTAACCCCGTTTCCATAGATATTCTGTAGCGTTGCATGAAATGATTTTTAAATTGCAATCCTTTAATCTACTTTCTTTGTTTTGTTTATACAAAAATGTATGATATAATTCGTCATAACGTGATGTTACTGAATTTATCGGGTCAGTTCTTTTTTATCAAACTATATATTCATATGTATCACATAAAAAATAATCAATTGTAGCTCAACATATTTTGAGCTGATGATGTGAATAAGAGATTGTGATAACATCGCTATAAATTCAAATAAATGTCCAAAATGTAGTTGTATAAGAAGATATCATTATGATATCTTACAGCTGGTTCACTCAGTTTCAGAGATGAGTTCAATGACATGGATGCCTTGCATAGCAGTATAGATATACAGAATAGAGCCGATTACGTTTTCTATTTAGTAATTTGGTTATTCCTTGGGTGAGTCAAAGCTCCATGCTCAAATACAATGATCCCATGCCCAAATATTATAACATAACTAGCTGATCTCGGTAAACTTAGTTTTCCCAAAAACTAAAACAATACTTTTTTCCTCTAGCATCGTAAAAATTACCAATTAATTGTAGTGTACAGTAAAAGAAAAATAAACAACTCTGTTCGTTCACATGGGCAATGCAGCGTGCTGTCGACTTTAGTATCTTATTCATTGATAACTTCTTCATGTATTTTTACATTATTTATTTATTTTTTATTATAATATTAGTCTTTAGCCAACACAAATTAGGACTACGGTTGGCCCAGGCGAGAGCATGCTACGAACAATTGTACATGGGAAAAATATGGTGTTCCCGAATTTAATCCGCAGACTCTCATGGTTTGGCCTTAAGACTTGTTTGTTTATTGCAAATACCAATCTGATGGGAAATTGCACGCATTTAAATTCAGCGACGTCAGCGGGAGTATCATTGAAAATCGTGGAAGCAGAACATCTTCATTTTTGAATTTTCCATTCAAAATGGAGCCTTCGATCATGTTTTTCATTAGCTTTTTAATAATTAATCGCGTGCCATTGCACAGCCGTGGCGGATTCATTTTTTTTTAGTAAAATAACCGGAGATCCAACTTTCAGTCGATGAAGATGGGATGGGATTACTGGCAAATCCAATCAGTTCAAAAATGCTATTGGATAATGCACAGCTTCGTTAACATCGCAAAGCGTATCAACCGATTTATATTTTGCCAAGCCATCTGCATTCTTTGCCCATTGTATCAATGCACAATTTCGGATGAGCCGAATATTTTATATTTGAACGAAGCAGAACGAAGTTGTTGGTCGACTCCTCTTCGTATGCTAACTGTAGTCCTGCCTGCTTGCCTGCGCTCCGACTATCGCTTTTCAAATCTTGCACACTTGTATCCTGCGATTGCGAAGTAAGAAATAGTGAGTTTGTTCTCACCAATTTATTTTCGAAGCTCCGCCAAGTGTTTTTGTCCATATTGACCATGTTTGTGGAGCAGCGCGCATGTATTAAAATGTTTTCCGCAATGAAATTAACGCTGTGGAAACATTGCGGATGTTACAAAAAGCCTTCGGGGATGAAGCTATGTCGAAGAAAAATGTGTACGAATGGTACAGTGATTTCAAGAATGGCCGTGTGAATGTTGAAGACGAAGATCGTACCGGGAGATCATCCTCCTTGACCGACGACAATAAGGTGGTCAACAATCGTCAGTTGACGATACGAGACCTTTCGGAAAGTGTTGGGATCTCAAAAGCCTCGGTCAACATCATCCTGAAAGATGTGTTGGAGTGAACCTGCTCAAAAAGCGGAATTGCGTCGAAGTCTGCAAAACAATACCATCATTTTGAGGAAGTTTTTCGCAACAGCTGGCACCCATATTGTTCCTTAACCGTCGTATTCACCAGATTTGCCATTAGCCAACTTTTGGCTGTTCAACAAGCTACAACTGCCGCTTCGGGGACACCGTTTTGACACTAGCGAGGAGATAAAAGCCGCAGCGACGGCGAAACTAAAGGACATCCCAACATCCGCGTTTTCCACTTGCTTCGAGGAGTGGGAGAAGAGGTGAAAAAGGTGCATTGCATCGGAAGGGGATCACTTCGAAAGTGATAACCTTCATTTGGTCTAATAAGAAAATCATTTTAGGAAAAAAAAACGCTGTCACCTTAGTTTTTCGGACACAGTAGTACATCCTAGTTCCGTACCATCCTAATATACTCCGAAAATTTTATGCAAATCAATGTAGCCGTTTCGCCGGAAATTCTTAACAACTATAACGAGAAAGATAAGAGAAAGGTAAGAAAGGTAAGAGATTTTTATACGGATAGATAGATAGAATATACTAATATTGACGAACCTGTTTTATTAGGACTTCTTAATTTATAACAGTGTATCGAAATTCAAAATTTTACATATTGAATGCATCGACATTCACTGGATTTTAGACTGGAAGACTTAACATAATCCAATGTGCAGATTTTAACGACAAACAGTACGCAGAATGCTAAATTGTGGGACGGAAATATTACGCAATACTTTCTGTATTAACAGGTAGGATATAAAAGCGAAAGGAAAAAGGAACTGCCAGTGTAGTGCTTGCATGATGTAAGAAACCTGGATATAGGCCACTGAGTACTACATAGGCACGATCGGACTCTCATAACGGATCAACTTTCCTGCGCGATCGTGCAGGTAATGTGTGCTAGTGGCATCGAACGACAGAGGAAAGGTAATAGAAAATGTATGAATCACAGACATACATACAGATATCAGCCGAAGACCTAAACGACATAGCTCGAAGAAAATGCACCTTGGCTTGGAAACCAGGAGTACACAAGCTTGTTATCCAAGGTTGGTTGACTAGCTTATAGAGGCCTTCAGTCGTTCGTCTTCAAAAGCTCATTACCAATGGTTCGTGACATTCCTACCAAAGAGCAAGATACATCCGAGGTTCCCGACTGATAAATTTCATCCGCTACCAGATTCTTTAAAAGGAGTGGAAAATGTGTCTCCGCAAAAAACACTTTCACTTCGGCTGTACGATGAATGCAAACGGAGCGTTTGAAAAGCGCAGCATTACGGCTGGGGAAGTGTGATAGATGACACAGCACCTGGAGGACCTGGAGGGTTGAGCTGTTATGAAATTATCTCCGCTTCCTGCTGTTTGCCACTTTTACCTAGAGCGTTATCACCGAAGCCCACTGTGTTTTGTGGTCTATATTAATGATATATCGCTTTTGTGTTTTTCGGATCACATTTTACTGCTGCAGACTGCTGTTCTACAGGCTCAGTTCGCTGGAGAAAGATTTTTGTTTTGTGTAAAATAATTAGGTCAAGTAAGACTATTACCGCTTGCATTCTATTGCATAATATCCTCACCCACATTTAACAATACTCTCTAGTTGGTTTTATTTTGGTTCGTTCCGTTCGTAATATGGACATAAGCGTTTATACTTTCTCCATGCAATCTTGCTATCTCAGATTGCCGCAATAACTTCAGCAGGAAATAAAAATTTACGTCGACCAGTCGAGGAGGAGACTCGACATTGCTTTCAGTAGATTTTTTTTTATTGCGTACATGGCACTGCATGCATAAAAAATGCTAATTTTGATGATGTTATACTAATGGGAATGAACGTAAAAAAATTGTAACTGGAAATTAGATAAGATGACATATGACATAACAAATCCAACAGTACCTATTTGTAAAATAGTGATACGAATATTTACTGTTATATTCGTTAATTTGAGGATTTTCTAGTATATCACATCAAATCACTATGCATGAACATATGACGAGTTAATAGTGTTATCGTGACATTAAACTAATTTTCCGTTGATAGGTGTTAATCAAACAGCAGAGGCAGTGTAATGACTTACTGAGTTGAACTGGAAAATAATTTACATAATTGAACTGCATGCATGATCATGTATACACTAAGATTGTAACCCTGGCATTGAAAAGCCTGGTGGTATAGGATGAGATAATAACTCGTTTGATCGATTGACACGTTTCAGTACATGCTTATTTAGCAATTTAATCGTATATGTGTCGTCTGTCCCAACATTAAACAAATTAATGTTGTATTTAGCTTGTCTTTATGCTGCATTGATAATCAGGAAATGTGCTTTTTTTGCCGTTTTGTTCCTTCAGCGTGTGAGTTTTGCACTCAATTAATTTGTAAATAAAAACCTTTTCTTTTTGCATTACGTCAACATCTAGTGATAAACGAAAAATTATTGACCGTTAGCTAATGGAAAAAGGTGTCGCTGAAACTTACTTTTACCACAGATATTGCTCTCCATCTG
Organism: Anopheles culicifacies; assembly: GCA_000473375.1. Lineage (NCBI taxonomy): Eukaryota > Metazoa > Arthropoda > Insecta > Diptera > Culicidae > Anopheles > Anopheles culicifacies. Next base: position 75,673 of record KI422525.1, on the reverse strand, counting down.
AATGTGGTTTTCAGGTGGAAGTAAACTGGTCATATACGTGAATTCGAATTGCCTTTATCTGATTAGGAAGCATATGTGATTGAAGCGATCTGTAGAGGAGGGAGAAAACACGTGCAAATATATTGACGGCAACGCCATTGACAGTGTTCCTTCTCCACATGGTGTGTGAATACGTAACATTGGTTTGGATCGCTTCCGTCGCACAACTCAACATGAGGGTTCTCCGCAGAGAATGTTGACCGGGTAGAGGTTTGCTACTTCTCGGGAAGCTACGGGTAGGTTTAGTCGACAGCAAAGTAAAACGAGTTTTTGGAAAACTATTATTTAATGGGTTCGCTTTGCTACATAGCAGACTGCATGCACATGCAGACGCTGGTGGCACTAGGTGGAACTGATAGGGCACAACGGTGCGTTTGCTTTTACGACTATGTTTTGATGCCATACTTTTAGCCGATGGTAGTTACTTCCAGGTTTCTGCATACCGTAACGGAATGAAACCTTCTTTTTACAGATATGCCAGAAGAAACAAGTTGATGTGGCTGCACGTAGTTACACTCCTGCAAGTTCAGTTGGTGTGAAAACGAATTTGAACAACTAAGAAGGGACAAAATGTAAGTCAATCAAGGAATCAGGAAGTCAAAATGATTGGAAAGTATTAGTAAATGTTGCAGTGGTCGATGCATCGTACCAAATAAATATGCCGTGGAACTTAAGATTGAGTTCATGGAAACCAATGTTAATGGGCCAATAATCGATAATTATAGTAACTGTTGATGATGATCAACCACTAACCACTACACTAGATTAAGATTATCAAATCATTTGTTGAAATTTAAATATATGTTGTTAAATTAATGTTTATTTGATGTACACATAAAAACACTAGAATAAAATTCCCAGTTTGGAACAATTGGGCCTCTTATGTTATGGACAAGATACTTCAAATTCCTTGTTTATTTTTTCGATCAATTTTAAAATCCTTTACTAATATCATATTTTAATGAGAATTGATGAGAATTTGGAGTCGTGGTAGATATCTAGTATGTAAAAATAATTTTAAACATTATTTAAAGAATGTTTGAAAATTTGAAGCATGAAATGTGATTCCTAACGTTATTTTGTACACGTCAGTAGGACTTCAAAATTGATATTGTTTTAGAGTTTTACTGTTGCTTCTTCTCAGAAATTGGTATGGCATTTGAAATTCAGTAAGAATTACTGGAGAGCTAGTCGTCGGTTAAGCCATTGTATTCTCTTCAAAACAAGCCACCTTTAACTGGTGGTAGAAAATTTTAATTTATTTTTTACAATTATACAATTTATTAAAGTTCCAGAGCGCTTTATAAGGGCCCTAATATACCTCTATAGTGGCTTCGGACCAAGTAGAGGCTACGGATTCTAGGAACTTTGTTCAGCAACAATATCCGAGAAGCAATGAACCTCAACTGGGTCCTATTGATCCACCATTTTCGACAGTTGGTGTGGCTTCACCGCGTGAGGGACCTGAACTTGGTGCAGTAGGTTGTTCTGCTGAATACCTTCTTTCTCCCTAAGCCGTGGTTCGTTGGCGCCCGTGCAATGGACATAGGGAAGGTGACCTGCCCCATTGGCTCCTTCCTATGGGATGGCTCCGGGGGCCTGCGAGTCCCACTGCAGCAGCTGGTATGTATCGGTATGTAGCGGTACAAGAGTGTCTACGGGTCGGAGCCCTGCACATCGCCTGTGCTAGTAATCCTCCTGAAATAACCTCTTACCCCTCTACATATCCCTGTCTGCGGAATGTTTTCCAGCAGCATATCCAAGCTCCATGCCATCTTTACACGTCTTGTCCCGTTCTATTCGCCAAACACTCGCGGAAAGGCTACCGGAGGCGAAGATAGTCTTGGAGAATCCGTCAGTGAGTCAGTCAGTTCTTCTGGCTAGTCAATGGCAAGATCAGGCATGGAGAGCTGCTTCATCGCATGAAACGCGTCCCGTCTCCATCATGTTTATTTTGTTCTGCAGTAGACACCCTGGAACACAAGTTTACCTGCTGCAGAAGAATTGCTAATGCTTGGCAGCTCTTGCAGCAGTGCATTAGCCTTGTGATTTCAGAATGTCCGTCGTCAATGTCGTTATCGTTTGATGTGCAACGTTTTACTGTACTAAATGATTTTAAAATTAACAACAATTAACAATTAACGGAGCAAAGCGAAACTCAAGTATGAAACGACGTAGCAATCATAATTATACATAACTGAACAGAAAGCCGTCGGTAGAGATGAGTAAAGCCTTTCTAGAACCCATATAAACAAGCCACCGTCAACTGATCACTATGGCCACTCTCAACTAGTATCAAACGGCTTCTCGTGCATCTTCTTCTTCTGTGGTTCTACAACCTTGGGAGGTATGGTGGCCTGCCATTCATTTCTGGCTTTCGTAACTTGAGTGTACCCGAAACAGGATAGTCAGTCCTGCGTGCGGGGGAACGACCCGAATAAGATTCGAACTTCGGTCCTGCCCGTTCGAAGACCGGCGCTGCTATCTTCTCTGCCACCTAGCTGCTCCAACTCTTTCATCAGACCTTCAAAATTAATTATAATCTTCTATACATAAAAATCTCTTACTGTTTTGGTTGTTACAAATTTCCAGCGAACGGCTGCATCGATTTGCATGAAATTTTTGAAGCATGTATGGTAGGATTGGACTTTACTTTTTATGCAGGTAGGTGTTCTGTGGCCATAGTTATTCGGTTAAATCTGCCGTTTTTGGAGTAATTTTCTATCAAAAACTTCATATTATAGTACCCATTGATTTATGCTGCGTTATTATGTTGAACACTAACAACAAAATAAATTAAAGCACACTTCGTGAACCTTTACTCTGAATGTGCAATCTTTTAATATAAAAATTAGACGCAATCTTGAAATTGCGCCCTGTCCAAACCTAAAGATATTACGGTTATATTTCATACCTCCAGAAGCAAGAGATCAATTGTTATGTAAACTTCTAATAAGTGCCTGAATTTATAAACAGTGATGTGTTGCGATTAGAGCGTCTTGATTGCCGAGGATACGAATCCCATTCTGATCGTTTCCCCCGTTAGCAGAACGGACTATACTGTTGCGGGTATTTCAAGACATGGAACTCAGAAATGATAGGCAAAGGCCTTTCGAGGTTGTAGATCTATTAAAGGAGAGAGTGTATTGTGATTCCTTTGTTTTGTTTACAAACCGGAAAGGTAATTCAAAATTACTCAATAAAGCAAAATGAATTTCACTTAACGGAGATGTGTATGTTACAGTGTACCTATACCAATGATCTGTTGAACAAGAAGACAAATATGTGAATTATTCGTGCATGCTTGGCAATCACAGCTTGCAAGATCTGCCAGACATTAACAACTACAATCAGAAGCCGTTTTTGAAGAATTAGTTAAGAACCGTAATAGTAAGATATTTTTATACACATAGAGAAAGACTAGTTTTAAGTAAAACAGCTATTGATTTCAGTAAAAATGAGAAACAAATGTTGTGCATTATGTGTTTAATGTTTGTGGTACAGCTAGGTTTACGGGGATCGGCTAGTATATAACATAAAATATTAAAAAATCATAGTGCTAACCTTCAGTGCATATTTCAAGCTTATTAAGAGATAAAAAATGAATTGATGACTTCAAACTAATATACCAATTAAAATAGCCAAATGAACACAGATTATAAACAATTTTAAATGATTATCAATTGAAGTAATTAGAAATTAGGCAGAGGAAAATATGAGTTAGAGGTAAAGATAAAAATATTCATGTCCTCCAGTATAACTATTGGTACTCAGTTTCCAAGTGGCGGATTCAAGTAATGCTGGAGTAGGTGACTACCAAGGACTCCAATCAGTAGACTTTATACGCTTGAAACTCTCTTCATCATCTATAGCTTCCTAAACTTTTGAAGCTGAGTTGGATTTGTGTCCAGTGGAGGACCAAGGCTCTGGGAAGTTCCAAGTGGAATGAATGTCGAGCTCTCCACCAGTAATCCAGATTTACCATATAGTCCTCACCAGATTTAGTGTTGGTATATTTAGAGTTATTGAAAACAGCAGTAACTTATTTTCAAATTTTAATGAAAAATGCTCAAAATTAAATTTTCTTGGCTTTGAACAAAGTTCTTGAACAATTATTCGCTAAAAAGTATTTTTTGAGATGGTATAGATGGTATAGAGATACGCGGATTTTAAAAGTTGGTAGTTCTCTTATATAGATATATATATTTTTATACAGATTTCAATTTTACATTTAACAATTTGTATACTCTACAAACTAGTTATAGTTTTAAATTTTTTTTTTTTGATAATGTCATGATTAGTGAGATGATATTTGACATACGCGGAAATTCGAGTAATGTGGATTTCTCTGGAACGCATTATCCGCGTAACTCAGGTAAAGACTAATGCTTATTTATTCAAATTTTTTGACTTTAACTTTCCTACTGTGTTTGAGTATGCGGATTGCATAAGTTTAGGCTCACTGAAATTGTTTATTTTTAAAATTGAAATTAAAGTTTTAAATGACACTGTTAAAAATATAAGCAGACTTAGAGTATCACTATGAGATGAAATATTAATAAATGAATAATGCCTATAATACCTATTCAACATTTTATAATGATGCACATTAAATTTGAGACTAAATAGCTTTATCCTTCATGTATCTCATAGGCGTATTCAATATTTTTTTTTAATTCTAGCGTATGTAAAAATACCAAAAATGGCTAAAAGATAGAAGTTCACATCTGTTTGGAGATTCACACGTTTAAGAAAATTGTATACGATGAAATAGTGTGTGTGGCAGCCTCCCACTTGAAATATTTCACGGCAGTAACCGCTTTTAGTTTTAATGCAGCCAACCACGTATTGATCGGTTTCAAACTTACGAAAGAAGTATCACCTATTTGTATTTCACTACAATTTGTTTGAATGCAAACTTCTGTCATGTTCTGTTCTGTCTGTTCAAACATGTGTCCATTAGAATAGTTACATTTTATGTAGCAAATAATAGCAGTAAATCATTAAAATGGCTGTATATTTCGCGATCACAAATTGAATTTATGCTAGCCAAATATTGAAGACTGCAATATATTACCTTATAATTGATGTGATGATGGAGAAGAGTGATGTAACTGATTGGATCCAAGCTTTTAAGTATAATTTGATTTAAATTGAGATACATGGGATCGCCTTTGCTATCATCCGATGCCAAATTTTAAAGCACTTATCTTCACTTGATTTTAAACCACGGCTTGATGTGGGTTCACATTTCAATTTGATCGTGGGTATCATGCGTAGGGCTGAATAATTTGAATTCGGTAATTCATGTCATTGGTAGTATCTACCCATTAGGATAGGAAGAAATGTACAAAAATATCTTTTTTAAAACATCTAGCTGTTCGGAGATTGTACGTGGCTTTTGTATTGTTAGCAAAAGGTAATTAATAATATGAATGAATGATGTAGCATGAGGCAACTTAACTTTGATACTTGTCCGTGTAGACGTGATATACCTGACCAATATTAGACGGCATTGGGGTATTGATCGTCGTCCGCCTATCATAAATCAACATGTGAGAGATTAAGGTTTTACGGGGTTTCTCAAAACTGTGCTTGGGTTATATCGCATGAAATACTGGAGAATCCATAATTAGTAATTTGGCCAATGTATTGATTGATTTTTTTTTATCTTATTAAAAGTAACGAGCTCGGTTATGGAGTTTGTTCGTTACACTTATATTTACAACGTAGGCTAGAAGTCAATCGAGAATTTGGATTACGTGTATATAGTTAAAGAGGACACGAGTTACAATAATAGACGCTAGTCTTCACGGAAGGAAACATACCGATGAAATTATGAGTCATTAAATCATAAAGGAAAAAAATGAAGTAATTTCTTCATTGCTCATCATGGTTATTCAATAAATTGTCGTATTAAATAGTTTCATTATTTCTTGTTATAATCTCAGTTTATGTTGTTGGCATAATTTCTTTTCTCATCTGAAGCAGATGACATTAGTTCCTTTTCATGTTTGTGCTAATCGTGCCATCTTATCTAGCTTTGCTACTCCACGATCGCACTCTGCGATTATGTAAGCGTAATGTAAATTTGATCGTGTATATTTGGGATGCTCAAAACTTTTTATTTATTCACTGGCTTTCGGAAAATTTCTCTCTGTTGATTATAGTCTCCGTTGATAGTGCATGTAACATTTGTACCTTGCGTCACACTTCTTTTTCACGCAGTTTTCCATTAACCGCCGAGCGTTGGATCATTCCAAATCGTAAATGTGGAAGCTGCGATGAAAAACGAGGAACGGCCACATGCCCCACCAAGGGATCCAGCGCACAGCAAACCGTTTTATTTTCGTTTCTCATCCTCACGGTTTCCACCTCCTACTGCGCCACTGCAAGGGACGTGGGAAAACGTGCGTGGACGACGTCAAAGTGGTGAATGCCAATTGCGTGTAAATGAAGATCAAGAGCGGCTATTTGCAATGTACGGAAAGAAAACTCGAACCATTCAGGTCTGAGCACAAAACAGTGCATTTCCCCCTTTTGCCATGGCGTATTGCACTGGCTGCTATCGCATTGCTGAAGGCCACCATTGCGGCATATCACAAAACGCTATAATGATTTGTGATCGTTGCCGCATACACGCACCCGGCACAGCCAAACAACGGCAGCAGTATTTACCCTTTTGGATGGGTTTTTTTTTAATGGAGCGTTTAATAGAAATTCCACTTTCTGCTCGTACGCGTTTGGGCAGCTCGCCAAAAAGTATCATGGCGAGCATTTACGAGCCGTATGTCTTGTTGTTGTTTTTTGTTACTTACTTTATAAAATCTTTCAACTCTTAACTTTCCATTCGTAACGAAGCGCCCGATGCGGAATCTACCGGAACCGGAAGCAGATGCGATGGATGGAGCGGATTTATGTCTGGTTCACATACCACCTGTTTCTCACTCAATTTCTTTCGCTGGTTTTTTTTTTCTTTCGTACTGCACAGCGGGAACTGAAGCTTTTGCCATGTGCTTCGGCTTCACGGTGCTTCGGCAAAACCTTTTTCACAATACAGTACAAAAACTGCACCCTTGAGTTGTCCCCTCAAAATAAAAAGTGGACATCGGAATGGTTGTTTCTTGTTTCACAGTTCATTTTTAATTTGACAAATGGAGCATTCGCTTTGATCAATGAGATAACAATTATTTACACAATTATTTACAAAGGTACGATGAGTGTGATAGTTTGCATGAGGTACTTCTGTTTTGAACGCGCCCGTGCGTTCTTACTGCTTTCAGGACAAAAGTGCAATTACTTTCAATAAGTGTGCTCAGGTCGGGTTGTTTTTGTGTAGTGTACAGGATAACTTTGTCTCGTATGGCAGAAAAATAGTCGTACGTTGCTGTCCTCAGTGTCCTGTTTCGAAGCCTAATTGTCTTCTTCAGCTTCTATTTCCTATTCTAAATCATTTTTTGTTGCCTCGCATTAACTTCGGAACCTGCTTTCGCCTTTCATATGGTGGGATATTTAGTTGTTCTGACTTTTCAACAATCCTTCACACATTTTGACTACATTGATTGACTGAAAAGGAACGGCACGGATAAGCTAATTGGCATCGCCCCATAATTCCTGTCGTTTCGTGCCATATGTGCATCGTTCACAGAAAGCGGGTCAGTTGATCGATCATGCAGGAAAAGTGAAAAGAAAACAAAATAATGAAGCATTCGGTAATTTCGTTTCCAATCAAAACAACTCTATGCTGTCCATCTTCAACTTCGCAGCGAGACTTCCGTGTTGTGTCGTGCTTTCGCATGAATACAGCAGAAGCTGACGCTAATGCAATTTACCATCGATGAGCGACGTAAGATCGGCCAATGGTTGAAAAGCAAAAATACTCATCAACTCAAATAAAGTTTCTGTGTTGAGCGTGAATAAATTCGATTCGACTCATAAGCGCTTCAATCATTCACTGATTCAAACATTCCCTGTGGGTGTAAAAAAAAAAGTTTCGTTGATGATCTCATCGTCACGTAGAAGCAACAAGTTGATCGAAAAAGCACACCCGAACTTATCATGTTACATGCTAAATTACCTTGCAAATTGCTATGAATCGATCATTGTTCGATCGTTTATAACAACAAAAAACGCATGTTGAACTCATAACATGACACAAGTGGGAGGTCGAATGTCACCGTTATTTGTGCACGATGTCTTTCCATCTTCCTTCGATCCAACCTGGTCTATGGTTTGGATCAAGTGGTAAAACAATGTAGCCAGAGAGCTGACTGTTTTGTGTATGATTGCGATGAGCAAAACAAAACAAAAATACATTACGATGATTACTGAGCAACCGTGCTTTTGATACGCGATGATGGCGTCTGCGTTTTTTTTTAACAAAGGGAGGAAATCATTAATTTTCATCGCAAACACAGAAACCCTTCTGTCTACCCTCATGTTTGTGCAAAATGATCTTCACTCTCACTGCAAAGATCATCACACGACGGTTTGTCTGGCTGAAGATTGGGAGATGAAAAAAGGCAAGTCTCTCCCCTTGAACGTCGCATGTGGCATTTCCTTCGGTAGTCGTACGATGGACAATTGAGGCAGGTCGGAAGTCGAAACACGTAGATCGGAACGACCAACGTGTCGGCAAATGAACTGGAAGTAGCTGTGGGAACTACTTAATGCAGGCGATGATGTAATAATTCTCGCGCGGGAAATAACGGGCGCGCTGCAAGATGAGCCCAAATGTGTAAGAAAATAGCGCTACTGACAGCGATAGTGGCTTGGAAAACGATAGTAGTAAAGAAAGGGAAACGAGAAACTAGAGAGAATGAGAAAACAGATTGCATGATCGACCAAAGACGAGCGACGTAAAACACAAGCTGAAATCAGTACAAACTATTACGGGGAAAACGTAGGAAAGGAATAAACGATAGAGAAGAAAACAATCTATCATTCTAACCACTAGCAAGAGTTCTACTGGGTGCTTACTATATCTAGTGCGCTTTGCCGACTAATGCCATCCGTGGCTGACTGGTACGCAGGCCTTCTCCCAGACCGGTTTCCACACTTTCTTCCAGGCAGGGACCTGAATTTCCTTCCAGGCTGGGACCTTAATCTCTTTCCACTCTTCCTTCCATTCGAGCTTCTTCTCGGTCGCCCACTCCTGTTTCTTCTCGACGCGCCAGATCTCGACCTTCTCCTCCTTCCACAGTTCCTCCTTCTTCTTTACCCAGATCTGCTTCTTCTCGGTACGCCACACCTGCACCCACTCTTCCTTCCATTCAAGCTTCTTCTCGGTTTTCCATTCCTCCTTTTTGACCGTCTTCCAGACCTTCTTCCACAGGGGCTTCCAGACCATTTTCTTCTTCCACAGATCATGGCTCGTGTACTCCCAACCGTGTTCATCCTTGCCTAGATACTTCTCGCCAGGAATGCCAACCTTGACCGTGTCCGGAACCCAGATTTGTTTCCATTCTGGCACCTGCACCTCCTTCCAGACTGGAACCTGCACCTCGCGCCAGATCGGCTTGTTGACCTTTTTCCAATCCGGCACCTGTACCTCCTTCCAGGCTGGTATTTCCGTTTCCTTCCAGTACGGTTTCTTGATGATCTTCCAATCCGGCACCTTTACTTCGCGCCAGATCGGAACTTCCACCACCTTCCAGACCGGGATCTGTTGCTTTTTCCACTCGGACTTCCAAACCTCTACCTTTTTCGACTCCCATACCTTCTTCCAGTCCTCCTTCCAGGCCAACTTCTTCTCCCAGACGCACTTTGGTTCGTGGTGGTCATGACCCTTGTTGAAGAAGAACGGAGCAGGGCTTCGCTTTTGTCGAATGGCAACAGAGTCGTCCGCTAGAACCAAAGACACACAGAGGCAGCCTACGAAGGCCTATTGAAGTGTGGAAGAAAGGATGAAGAACAGTTCAGTGATAAATTATATAGGGCAAGTACATAAATCCCACTATCTAATGGCTTTCTTTAACTAAATTTTAACTAAACAGTCAACAGGGATTTAAACTCGATGGTTATAAACGCGATATTAAAAATAATTTACACGATAATTGCCTCAAAAGCGTGGAGGAGTCGTTTTAGTTTGGTAACAAGAGCCTAATTTCTAATGTTTTTTGAGAGAAGATGAAAAACATCGCAAATCGAAGATGAAATAGTTTGGTGATAGAAGGCAAGTGTGTGACGAAAAAACAACAGATGCAGATTTGATTCGTAAAATATTTTCGGGAAAGTTTGTTCTGGAGAAAGGAAGTGATGGAAAGGTGGTGCACAAAAACGGCTTATCGTCCAAAATATGTTTCATCTCACATTCTATATATGGTATTTATGATTCTACTTTTACTTTCGCAGTATTAGAAAGTAGTGCTACATACAAATAACGATATTCATTTGTAACAATCACCAGTTTTAAACATTAATTTTAAAAATATGAACAGTTCTTAAAGTCACATTGTATGCGATGAATTTTAATGTATAGCATTTGTTACGATGATCACGTGCTTTTTGTTGAGTGATTATTCACGAGAACAAGTCTTTCTGCAATTGCATTTGTTACCACTGCTTTTAATGATGCCTTATGCACCCTTATCGGCACTACAAGGCAAAGGTCCAGGAATCATTGCACATCACTTAATTTAATTGCGTTCCTGGCCGGTTTCGAATCTTCTCAGCTAGTTCATTTAAAGCGCACCAATGTACAACTATGTTCACTACGTTGGCACCAAAAATGAAACTATGTTCCAAACGCCATATTTGGAAATATCAGTTCTAGCTCGAGGCTGGGTGTTGATTTCGCGGTCGTAGCAATTAGACGAGTACTGTAACTCTTTAACCAATCTTGTTGAAGCACAAATACAACCAACACAAAACACGACACGCACTCTTATAGTTATTGCTAAAATCACGCTTAGTATACTAAAACCCCGAACCATGCCCATTTTGGAACACTAACCAGCAGCGTTAACGACCTCATCTTGGATGGTCGACGCATGGATTTGGTAGTTAGCAAACTAAACCACACACTACACTTCTTGACCACGCTGGTCTTGATACTGTCGATAAATTGAAGAAGATCGTGCATTTTATACCGAAAAAACGTGCAATATGTGCACCTTCCATTTCTCCTGTGAAAACGAACAGGCGGCTGCAAGTGAATGGGGGTTCTGCAGCATAGGCAACCGAAGGCACGCAGGCTTCAGGCAAGGCGGCTGTAGCGAAGGCTACGAAGTTCTCTAACAAGCTCCCCTCTATTGCGTACGGTGCCGGTCGTTCGTAGCTTGGTCGCTGATTGAAGTCTCCCCCGTTCATGTCTGTTGGCGCGCAGAAGAAAAGCGAAAGCACTCGCCAAAAAAGCTGAAAACTGTACGTAAGTATGCTGGTTTTCCGCCTTGATGAGAGGGACAGCGTAGCGTACGCTGGCCGTAGAATGTGGCTTGAGAAGCGGCCAAACGAAAGTGACAGTGATATCGAATTCCGAAGTAGCCGCCCCACCATCGGTAGTGACGGCAGACACTACGCCGCAGGATGCAGTTGCGTGAAACGAACTTGCAGTTCGCACTTTGGTTACACTGTGGTATGACGGTGATTGGTGCCGCCTTGCTCGCGGCCCCAGTGTGTGGACGCGATGTGCGGTTTGAAGTGTGAACTTCAGTGTATGTGTTTGAAATATTTGGGACAGAGAATTGTTTTTATATTTCCTGTCATTTTTTTTTAATTAAACGGATTTAATTAATTGCTCATTCCGTAGAGGAAAACATATTGTTGCATTGATGTGTTGTGTTTTTTTTTTTCATTTAAATGTAATATCTTGTTAAACGTTTTAATAAACACCTCGCCTGATATCAAATTGCTAGCAAAAGTTACTTATTTTCTTAACTGGCTGTTGCTTTTTGCTCGAGCTTAGCGCTCAGTTGTGTCTACAGTCTTGTTGGACGTGCTAAAAACCACCACGGGTGGAATATTGGAGACTGACCGCATCAGAAACGGCAGGAAATACAAATCAACCGCCTGCGAGGTTCATAGCAGTGTGTCAATGTGATTGCTCTTACGGAAAATCTTACGGTTAGACTTCTCCCAATGGTACACAACGAGGGAGATAGAGTCACTAGCAGCAACAATCGCCAAACAGTGTGAGCAGATAAATGATACATTTGTCGGGCCATGCAGTGCAGCTCATTTCAAATTCAACATCCCCATCTCTTTGTTTTCTTCCTTCCTTTTAACGTACCAAGGCTGAGAGATAAATTTTCTTTTATGACCCATACATAACGCTGCTATTTTCCTGTTGATGTTCTGCTATTTTCCTGTTGATGTTCTGTTCCATTTCTTTCCCTTTAATCATTCTACTGGAAAATGAAAAGAATGTACTTGTAAAAAGAGTATTTTTATTTTTTTATTTAGTTCCATTATTGAATGCCGTATTATCAGCGCCGCATGCGCTGAGTGACAATCACACAAGGCATTTCCTCCTTGGATTTTGCCTTATCCCGGGCATACTCGGTTGGTGTAAAAAGAGTAGAGGAGAGAAAAAAAACTTAGTTTATTAGGTCAATTTTGAAAAACGTTATAAAAGTATTAAACAAGATATTGAAATATTAAAATACTATTGTTGACAATATGTATGTCCTGCTTGTTTTTTTGTTTTATTTCATACGTACTGCTAAATTATGGATGTATCGATTGGATGTAAAAATGGTCAAAGAAGATGTGTGATTGAGGTATTGTCTCACCATGTGAGTTAAGGCGTAATGCGATTTAATTGAAGACTATAGCAAAAGTACATGCTACGAAACAGTCAGCCATAAAGATATATTAAAGTGTCATACACGCCAAAACCAGGTTGTTGACCTTAACACCTTCCACTTGTCTTGCAATAGCGTTGTGGTATCCTTTATGCCATCAAATCAGCTGAATCTTCCGAAGGTTTTGGTTATTTTTGTCCAAGGATGATTTGCATTTTTTACGATGCTAGCGCCGATGATGACAAAGCGATTGGCAAAAACAAAAGTAGACAAAAGAAAAAAAAGTTTGCTCATGTAACGAATGCAGTGAGATTCATTTAATCGGCTCATTAAAAGATGGATCTTTTTGGATCGATTGTGTTATTTTAACAAAACTGTTGATTGTTATGTTAACTTACAGTTTTAAAGTTGAAATCTCGACCGTGTTTATACCTTCCATGAGCAGAGCTGACCATTAAGATATGGAAATAGTCTATTGCAAATAGTCAATATCTAGGTTGATTGATATTAAAACAGGCTGTATAAAAAAAAAATTTAAGTACAAATTGTTATTTGTGCGAACTTTTGTCGGTATGATTTTGGAAAAATACTATATAAAACAAATTATATTAAGTTTGTACATTAAGAGAATCAACCGGATCGATCGTACGAATTTTATTGCGGTTAAATTTTGTTGCAAATCTCTTACAAGAGTTGCTTCTTCCTATTGTGCACCAAGAAACAACGGGTTCGACCTGTAGAGGGCGTTTCAGGTACATTCAAAAGTGTCCGTTTTATGATCAGTCTTCATTCCCTTTTAGGATATCGTGGCACATAAAACGACGCACATACCCATTGCGTAATAGCCATTCCGTACGATTGGGGATTGGATTTTCCTTCAACATGATCTTCTGACTGAACCGTAAATAGGTGCTTTTTTTGGTTAAATTTTAATTTTGTTTTCTTTACCGTCTGCTCACTTCTTTCTCGTAGCCTCTTCCTACGCTCTTCACTCATTATGGTGTGTAACAGTATGATACAGCTCCTTTTCTCGGTCACGTCACAACCGGAGGCTGTGTGGAATGCGTACAATCACTTTTTTGGGGATTGTTTTTTCCTGCTACCCCACCGCCTCCTAGGGGAGCAGTGTTACTTGTTTTTTTTGCGTTTCTGGAACAACTTTGATACTTTTACTTTTCTTTTCCCGTAGCGCCTCTTTGTACCACTTTTCTTCAACAATAATCGTTTCGAAGGTCAAATCCATTTCAGGACAAAAAGATGTATCAGTGACCGTAAATTTGTGACGCTTTTGTTGCATGTACCAGATACGTGAAACTGACAAGAGACGTAATTGGTATGTTTTCTACTGGAAGAAGCTGTAAGAAACGACTGAAAATGGAGCCATCACTCGGTCGCATCACTAAAAGCCGGCGATTTAAACAAAGACATCCTAGTTGTGTTTGTGCAAAAGCTTGCCACTTTTGTTAGAGTTAACTAACTGCTACTAAGGATTATTTGTCACTAGATTATTTGAATTTTTCGAAGCACTGTTCGTTATGTAACCATCCCTTTTAAATTCGATTCAGGACAGTTCAGTGTGGTGCTGCATAATAGATCATATAATAGGGGCACTTTTTCCCTATAAAATTAGAGCTCTGACATATGACGCTCAGCGTCGAAAGCAGATCGAAGTCGATGTCAGAAAATGAGCTAAGAAATGAGTGAAAGAAGCAATGCATAATCGTATTCGGATCGGTTGACAGAGCCCAAATATTACCACGCACGAGCTACCACAATTACAACCACATGTTCCAAGTGGGCCTTCGGGAACACTCGGTTCGGCCATATAAATCATAAACCGAACAGACAGCAGTATGACGGATATCGTTTATTGATCACCTAAACACTTGCGTGTTCCGAATGATAGATCAAATCAAAAATATGTGATCGCTTTCGATGTCTGTTATCCAATGTTCGTCATTCGCATTTAGTCGTCATCTCGCTTTCCCGGATGCAAGAGACGAGGGAAAGACCGGAACAGGTATTTCGTAAAATGATTGAGTTTAACTGCGGTGGATAAACAAAGATAAAAACAGAATACAAACAAATACAATAATCTCAAACGTGTTGAACTAGTGCTTTGTGGAACTAACGCAATCGGGGAGCGATAGTGGGAATATGTTAATGATAATTATGTAAAAATAATAATAGAAGACTAAAGGGATGCTTATTTTTGGTTCGGTTTTGGTATTTAGGTGCTCTGTTTATGCAACTTTTACTTGTTTGGACCCATGTTTTTCCGACAACTGTGAAAATCCTACATTGTGAAAGTTGTATTTTCTGCTCCCGAAATGCTAACACCATTTGCAACGTTAATGACATTTTATTAATGCAGAGCAAAACAAACTCTCAACTTACAATTAAAGTAGTTACAATAGGCCGTCTCGTGGCCGTGACTTCCACCGATGTCATGGTGCTCGTCACGTTGCGAAGAACGGGCGTACGATGATGCTTACGAATTGTGGTAAGAAGCAACAATCCTCCACTTTCTGATGCGAAGCCTTTTCTGTGCACAGGATTGAGCCACCCAGAGGACCAACCGTCTCCTTCGGCTGATTGCATAATATCTCCCATACGCTACCATGCGCTCACGAATACGATTCGATAATGGACAGTCGCTACTTGCGCGCTGAAAATAACTACCAAGTCGAAAATGGTTTGTGCTCTCACTTACCCAGTCCCCCACTCACATCCAGAAGCCCGTGGAATTGAACGGATTACCACTCACTGGAAAAAAAAGTTTATTTCGTGCGGAGGATAGATAGGGAACCTGTTACCCCGGGCTAGCCAGGGGAGCACTTTATCGGCTGCAAAGGTAACCAGGAAATCAAAATGTCGTAGCCGAACTCGTAGCACTGTTTGGCAGCAAGGCTGGAACCCGTTGGCCAGTGACAAGACACTGCGATTCGGTAATAGCCATGCGCCTTGACGAAATTCTATTTCTACTGCGCGAGGTTTGACGATTGGCACCTGCGTGTCGTACCGGTCACATGGACGATCTTGCGATCTCCAGAAAGCAACGCCTCTTGCTCATCTGCCACTGACTTTTACTTTCATCTTGTTTCGATCGTTTCGATCACAGTTTCGTAGCACAGGCTTGACTGAATGATGGGTTTTAAATTGTATGTTTTGGTTTTAAGAGACCCTAAAGGGAGGATGCATCTTCCGCTGTTCCGGGTATTCATTAAGCTTGAATTAACGTATTATTATGTTATAATTTTTGCATTTCGAACCAAGCGCAACGATTGTTGTATATTGTCACAAGTATTTGGACATAACAGATAAAATGCGAAATGTTAATAAATTATGAAAGAAAGCATCTCTTCAAATTAGTCCTGCATGGTTGCATTTTTCCGGTGAAATATTGAACTGCAGTCGGTTAACGCATTCACCGCAAAGTACACTGGTTAATCGTCTTTTATTTCCATTCCCTGCACGAAAAGTTTCAAGGAGGCTTTATGTTGGCTTTATTTGCAAGCGAAAATCAAATAATCAAATCACGTCACTTTAATTAGCCTCGGTGGCGTTGCCTATTAACCTTTGTTACGCATTATCGCGTGCTCCATCATCATTCCCGTCGATACCCTTCACGGGACCATTCATTGGTTGTGCTTCATTCGCGAAGAAAGGCCAGCGTCGAATCGGTGGCTGCTTGTGTGATTGTGATTTTATTATTACGTTTGTCACGCCTCGTTCGTTCACGCTCATGCGAACGAAACAACCAGGTGGGAGACTGTTTGAGCATAAAGAGATGCTATTTTATTTAAATGACACATTGGTAGCAGAATGCCCGATAGCTAACACTGTCGTGAATTTGAGCCTTTACCATATTTTGTACACGCGCAAGAAAACTAGGAAGACCGGATAAGAAAGGTCCATTGCTCCAGCCGGTAATGTTATGCCAAAAAGTACAGCTGCAATACTGCCCCGTTGCGTGAGCCATTCCGGGGAAATTGCCCCAAAAAACAACACAATTCCCCACCGTACGCACATCAGCTACAGCTATTGGGGCAGTCAGCACTACGAAACCATCATTAACAGGGCAAGTGCGGCATGATCGATCGATCGTGTCATGTCCACACATGCTTCACTGACTTTGCACCCGCATTGCGTCGTGCGCTATATGCGGCCAAAAACTGGCAAATGTTCAACATGAACCTTCCGATCACCTAAACTGTTTGCCGTTCGTACGTTGGCGACTGGCGCCTTATGCGTAACACACTCCACACAAACATTGTTCTTTGTCAGAAAAAATATGTTCGGTGTGTTACGCGTTAGGTATGGGCGAATGGGGTTTGTTTGCATCTTGTTCTACTGCGATAGAGGCTCTGGTTACATAAGGTTTAAAAACTAAGTTTCAACCATAAATTAAATGCCCCTTAAAGATTATATCGAAACAAACCTAGATGATCAATTTGTAATGAAATAAGATAGTTACAAATTTGCATCTATATATATGTATATGTAGTGCCTCCTACTGGGTGATTGATGAGACCTTATCGAAAGTAAATTGATGATAAAAGGAAAGGAATTATGTATTTGACTGTGTCTCCCATTTCTTCCTTTTGAACGTATTTCATATACACTCTTTACGATATTTTTTTCAAATGTGCTATGGTATCAATCAACTAAGCAAAATGTTAAGATAAAACATATCGTCAGCACTAGTGTCAGGTCGGGTCAATAGCTTTACTTTAAAATAATGATGTTGCAAGCGAATTGCGAAAGAACATCCATGCCAATCCGTGCAGCGCGTATTCTGCATATTTTATTATATTGCCAATTATCTATAAATAATGCAGATAGCGTACGAAGTGCAAGACTGGGCCAATGGTTACCTCAAGTTCGAATTGAAGATTCAACGCCTGCGCAGCTATGGAAACAGAAACAACTATCGAGCTTCAAAACATGATCATGAATGTAACTAGCGCCAATAGGGCTAAGCAAGTTTGTGTCCGTGCGTCAGTAATGCAAACCACGAAGTTAGCCGTACAAGTTTGTTTACAATTATTCGTGTAATGAGGTTAATATGTAGTCTTTAAACAGAAAAACAAAATCAATGAAAAAACAAGTTTTCATACTTTGTGTACATATTGGTGGGCAAAGTGATTATTTTGAAAATTTTATATGAAAAATATAGAAGCATGATTGAACATTTGGTGTAATGTTGTCCGATTACACGCCACGGCATGCATTTTATCGCCGATCTGTTATTATATTAGTAGCAACCTAATGTTTTATTTAGTCTAAAAGAAATTTATGTGTCGATAATTTGATAGTAGCGTTCGTGACATCCTGTAAAGGTCAGAAACCCTCGTGATGAAATATCACCGCACCGCATGCTCAGCACCCATCTGTTGGTGGTTCGACTCCCATCAGCTAACAAATTTCAACTACTTTTCCATGCCAAACGTAACCAGATACAAAAACAAGCTCATGGGAAGGGAAAGTAAGGATATGAAAAATGTACAAAATGTGATGCACTTTTCACTGGATCGCACTAGTCGCTAGCAGGATTGCATCATGACTGTTCAATGATAGCAGCGACTGCTTGCAAGTCACGAGTGCACCAGGGCGCAGTATGTACGATCTCGCGACAACAGTAAAATCACCATCTTTACCAAGATATCATGTTTTTTTTACTTCGCATCTTACGCGATTGTGTAACTGGCTAGCATATGAGCTAACTCTAACACAGCCCAACTCAAGATCCCTTCTTCTGCATTCCCGGTGCATGGAGAGGCGTCTACGGCGTCTTTAAATTCTTCATTCGCAAACATGGCTGTGAAGTGCCGATCTTACACCTTCTTCTGGATGATGAAACTTTAGGGGGCAATGCACTTGGGGCGTTGGTAAGCGAAAGTAAACAAATCATATGTTGACTTCTGTACTGTGTCAAAATATCAAGTTTGTCGGTCACGATCTACATATAGACCAACGGGGAAAACAAAACACAGCCCCATTTACAACACACCCTAGAAGCATAACAGGCGAACCAGATAATTGTTGGGATTTTGGTGAGCTTTCGAGACACAAACGAAACTCCAAATATAAGATCATCTACTTCGTTCCATTTACGTGCTCAAAAGTCATTAAGCGATGGGTGTAAATATGCCAGAGCAATTGTTCAGTGGTCTAGCGTAATAAGACTTTTTGGTGCGGGAAAATATGAAGGCAGATGGTAACGAAGCAAGAGCAGTGCAAACAGAAACATCGGTTGATTAATTGTTTTTTCGTAATTCCTCAACATAATTTCGCATCAGTGGCAGGTTTGGGAATAAGCACAAGACCCTATAAAACCGAACAAACCTTTTTTGCGTTCATCAAATTATTGTGTAGGCAATGGTTAACTGAAGCATCGTATGCAATATCGTCTAAAATAGTGATATGTCGAAAAACCGAAGATAGTCTCTGGATAAATACCAGTGATGTCATCAGTTGGAATGATCCGGTGGTGTATACGGTAGTGACGTCTGTGTTTGCATGATCCCATCTCCAGAATTGCTCGAGCCGTACTCTGTGCTCTGTACTAATTCAGCTGATATGGTCATCTCCTATAGATTGCATCTATGATTAAGTTTGAAATGAATGCAAATTTCTAGATATGTGCGTTGATTAAAAATGTGTTTAAATTGTACATAATAACTTCCATGCTGAAGAAAAATTAAAAAATAAATTGTGGCGTATGAGTAATAGTGAGCTTTTGAACTACAAAACAAAAGAAAATAATTCAAAAAGATCGTAGTGTTATTAAGGCTATAGAGTTGAACATGAACGGATGAATACAATAAGTTTACCTAAAACACTTGTAAATTCACAATTTCTTAATTTTTGGGTCCAAAATACACTGTTCAGTTCGCACCAATAACTGAAATTATCAGAGATATTTTAGATTAGACATAAATAGGAGAAACACTCACACACATTTGGACATCAGTAAAATATAGAAGACAGGAACATCTGGTTCGGACTGTTCGGTGGCTGAAGCGACAGCGACTCCGATCTTCACGCGACTGAACCGGGGATCAAATCATTCTCTCGTAGTGAGAACTAACTACAAACTCGTGGTACCAATAATATTGGTATAGTTAGCCAATAGGCATTGCACGAAAAACCCTAAGCTTATTGGTCTCAACTTACTTGCACGGGGAACTCCAAAAGTGTTTCCAAACATCCTGGAAACCCCATTGTCGCTCTTTACGCGATAATCTTCAAACCACATAATAAGAGAAGCAGCTGTACTAAATATATTCTAGTTATGATTAATTTTCATATTCACCCAGTCAAAATCCTTTTCACACTTGTTATAAACGTGTGAGGTATTTAACATCATCGAGGAATCAATAGGAGCAATAAGTTATCTGACGTCTCTTGACGTATTAATAATTCCACAAGCATCTATATACAATGCTATAAAATCATCACCATTGAGGTTAGATTTGTCGCTTCCTTTCTATACTTCTTGAAGCACCCTGTCACAGCTTACCACCGTACCTATTCGAACCGGTTCCCTACGGATAATTTTCGAAAAAGCCTAATGTATACGAACTAATTGGTTGTTTGTGTTGAATAAGCATGTTTATGGTGATGGATGCGCAAATAAAAACTATTCAGCGCCAGCAAACAGTTGGCAACAGGCTCGTTGGATGAATATTAGTGTGTGCATTGAAAATAGACACTAACACCTTAAGCATCCCATCGCTCTGTTTCGAATTGAAGCAGTGCTTGAACAGCTTCATCATGCCTTCCTGAAACGGTAGCTGCTACCAATGTGGCATATCGTCGACCGAGTGAACTGCGATAGATACCAAGTAGAGCCATAGCTAATTCGTTACAAACGGAATGTGAAATTTATATTCCTCGCTCGGGTTTAACAATTCGATTTTCGTCTTTCGGGACGTTGGCGGAGTTTGTTTTGTAGCCCGGAGCAATAAAGCCACAAACAAGACGGCACACTGAAAGGCGCACCATAAAGCCTATGTTAATGGATTCACTTTACATGGTCCTAAACGTGATGGGTGTCCTGTGGCTGGTATTTACAATAGAAACGGTTGCAATAGTCACTGGATTATAATTCATTACGGGCAATAGGTTTTACGATCTACTATTGATCTACTGATCTCAATTCATTTGTGAGACATGCTAAAAGTTTTACGTATTTTTATGACACACCATCACTCAAACAAGCATGTCTGGTGTTGAAAGATGTTGATTCTTTTTATTTTTGACGACCATTGAATGTTTAATTATACTATTTTTAGTATAAGTATAATTTGCTGCGGGGTTTCTTCCCTTAATTTAAAATTTCGACCTAGGCTAGTTTAGTGCCACGGAAAATGCAAGTTGCGTAATCTATATTTTGTTGAGTGTTTTTTTTTATCTCATTCAATTTACTCTAACTGAATATTTCTTCGTCGAACCAAGTTCGTTGACCATATAACGCAACGAGTTTTTAACAGTGAAGGCATTAAAACGGGACCTGTGATAAAAAGAACCAGCCATTACGATACATCGTTACTGCACTTATGTGTGTAGCATACGGTGGAAGATGTTCCTTTTACCGAGCATTGGCTAAGCTACTGTCCTCGCACAAGTTGCAACTCGACAGCAGAAAAATTAAGCAAATTTTTCACCTTACGCAATCAATGCGCAAAGACGCGGCATCAGTTCACTTTCCTATCAGGTTGGCGTTTACAACGTACAGCAGCCGAACGGCGTTAGTGAACGACAGTGAAACCGTGAAACATAAAGTGAAAACATATTTCCAATTTTATTTGCGTAAATACATGTACGTTGTGGGCAAATACGTCTTCGATAACGTATATTCACGTATGTGTTCTTTCAATATTGAACCAATTACAGGAGAAGCAGTGAAAAGGTTGAAAAGCCGGCATAGACGAAACGTAATAGAAAATTTGGACCAGTACCTACTGCTGATAATGAAGCGAATAATTGAGAGAAGTGTTAATTTCAGTTTATAAAACTAAGCCTAAAATATGTTTGTATTATTCCTCCTATACATTGCAAAAAAAAATCGTTTCCTGGCATAACTTGATCAGTTTCCTGATTACCTCCGTGGAATATCTCCACGAGAAGCAATGATTATATACGAATGGATATAAAAATTCATCAGTCCTCTAACGAGTATTCTGCACCGGGCCCAACAGTGTCGAAGCTTCGTAACAGTCCTTTCGCGCGGCTGTCGCTGTCGTTTGATTGCGTAGGACTACAGCGGGCGCTAACGGATGAAGAAGTTGCAAGTCTTCTTTTCGAATATTCACTGCTCACAATACGCACCATCGGCTTACATTCACTTTGTGTAACTATGGCTAGGGAAAGACTAGCATCAGGGTTAGTAGTGCTTCCTATGCACGTAGAAACGGTTGAATCTATTTTGGCTCGCGTATTGATCAAGTGATCTTCCCGTATAAGCTCCACCGCAGCGCGTGGTTGCATAACAACTGCAATGAACTTTGATGGAACGGTTTCCAGGAGGAAGAAAAAGGTTGTTTGTTTACGTTAGCTGGCTTCAGCGCAAAACAGTAAAACTAGTGACCTATTTGTAGACAAATGCTCAAAAATGCCTTTGCCATTTGGTTTAGATAATGTTTTGGCTCGCTTTTTTTTTTGCTCACACCTACATTTCGTACGATTCGTGTGCGCGTAATGGAATTGTTATTGATGCGACTGAAGAAATAACGTATAATAACAATAACTTTTTGTATCTTTGTGACAGACATTCAGTGTAGTATTTCGGCGTACTGCCTAGTTTATAAAGATGAAGGAGAAAGGCAAAACATCCACATATAGTTCGTGATCGTTAATGAAAGTAGATTGATTTTTTTTAAATTTAAAGCTTACTTCAACAGTACTAAAAGTAATTAACGAAACTATGCTCCTAAAATTCACTTCAAAATCGAATGATATTTCTATTCATTATAATTTTAAGAAAAATCCGTTAAATTTAAATATAATTGCTAAAACAGATCAGAATGGAAATGTTTTAAAAGTGTTGGCCAAAACACGGTCAAAAACAGATCGTATAGTGCGTTGTTAACATTTCGATTGGCATGTTTTGCGACACTAGAACGCAAACATCCGCAGACAGCAACGAATCAAAGTTGAACCAAAACCACTGAAAGGTATTGTAATTCGAAAGGCCCAAAAAAGTCGAAAGCAAAATCCTGCACATTTCACCGATATCATCAGCGTCGAGCAAAACCAGTCTGTTTCGAATCTTTCACCTTGACTCTTCAAGGCGAAAAAAGCAGAACATAAAATTCAGAAAAAAAAACTTACCATGACAAAAGAAGAGGATTATAAAATGCATTTGCCACTATGCTATCGCTACTTTCGGATTTTGCTATCGTCCATTGGGCCCATTAGCTTAATGCTAGACTGGCGGCGTTCAAGGCAAAATGGCACGAGGATCGAAATTGATCTACCTGTAGCAGTTCTATTGTAGTGATGTTTCGTGTTATATATTGTTGTTGGCAGTGTGTGCATCATTACAATAATGCACCAGTCAACTGCTAGAAAATGTATAATTTTTAAACGACCCAAACCGTCTCTTCAATCTCATGACACAGAAAATTCAAAAGAAGATTAACTCGTACGTTGATTGTTTGCTAATTCATTGATCGTTGTGTTAATTTGAGCCTTAATTTATCCAATGAATTTTAATGACGTAACATTATAATTTTCAGCTGCAGAAAATTTAACCTCATGTCAAGTGGCTTTGCATGTGTTATGCATGCAAATAGGCTTAAATAGAATTGTCTATTAAATGGTGTAGATGAGTTGAGGGAATTATTGTTTTACAATAAGTCTTGTGCATTATTCCTTTTATTGGGAACATCAGAAACGCTTTAGCAAAAATTCATGTAGAAAATGTTTCGCATACCTCCATGAATCGTTACATAGTAGAAATGCATACGATGCACGCGTCATGTTAGGTAAACTAATCTTTCAACTTAGACTACCAAAAGTCTCACACAACAAATGGGGTCCATCGTTTAGAAGCATGATCGCAATCCTTGCGCTGGGAATACAAATGGCGCCCTATTGCCCGAAAATGCAAGTGATTTAGCGTTTAATGCTCTTGATATAATTTGAATAGCAATACATTTTGGTACCCGTGCAATCAGTGCCACATGGCATGATATATCTGCCCCTGCACGCATAATTCAGATACAATTTATTCTCTCCCATACACTGACGATGGCACATACACACGCTGCGGCTGTTGGCCGGGTCGCAAGTGTGACAAATAAAGAAATAGGTTTGTCTCTGTGTGTGATAATAGCCTCCGAAGGTAGCGGCAGCTTAAGGGAAGCGATAAAATTACCATATCATGCACCCCCTTTGGCTTCCTCCGACACATGCTCATGTGCGGCCTGATGGCAATTCATCAACTAGTCTATAGGTCTCTACAATACGTCGGCGTTGGTGCTACAAACGTCGTAACACACGGCACTTGGCCACGGCAGTTGGACCGAAAAAGTGTGTCTATGTTACAATCGGTATACAAACACTGCCAGCACAACCCAGAAGTAATGTAGCACAGATCAGTCGGAGCATGAAGACAGCATAATTCACTACCGGAACCTTCCATGGAACCGTCTCCAGTCTGCGCTTGCCAGCGCTTTTCGTATCATGACCGATTTCCCTCTCTCCACGATTATCTTACCCAACACTGACCACGGACAATCACAGGAACGCAAAGCGTTCGCCACACGTGTGGCGTGGGGCCGCCTAACACTGGGAAACATTGCCAATCCGAAGAGATGTAGCTAGTGGAATGAAAGTGATATGGGGTTCGGCTATGTGACGCGTAAGTATTCGTGGCATAAGGGAGAACATGTGAGTGTAGTGCTTAAAGCTGTTTAGAGATTACTCAATCAATCACCAAGGTAACGGACGAATCGTAAGTATGGCGATTTAGGTTCAAATTACAAAATTAAGAGTACAAACAATGCCTGTTGCATAAACTATACTTGTATACTGCTATCACCCTAGTGTTTGAGTCGGTTGGTTCCTAGTGGCAGGATAGTTTAATGGTGTGAAAGACACCGATCTTTACACGAACAGCATTGCTACCGAATCTCATCTGGATCCGAGCTTAAAGTTAATTTTAAAATAATAATTTTTATTTTGCATAAAATGAGAAAAAAATATGCGTAATATAATAACGAGTAGTATGATAAGAAAACTCGCCCAATGTCAAGTTCATTCCTATGTTCTATTAGTTATGAATTGGGCACTGCATCTACATATTTATATTGGAAAAGCACTGTTTTTGCTAATGCAATAATGTTTCGTAAAAGCTGATTGTGAATGATTAGAAACAATAGCGGTGAATGTAGGTTTTCTTTGTTGAAATCAATATACGACGCAGTACAGTTTTTTTTCACATTTCGGCACCTTGATTTAACCTATTTTAGTTTACTGTAATTGAAGTTAATGTTTTTGGTGTTATTAGTCGACGGGGCTCTTCGTGCTTTATTAACTCAATCAAGAGTGACTTGATGAAGAGTCCATATTAGTCATCAATGGGAATGATGGGCGCTACGAGTCTTCGCTGTCTTCGCGGTGCTGGTGGTACACGTTATAGAAGCGAATTAAAAGAAGGATTATCTAATATCGCTTGGACCTTTCAACTGCATACTGTGCCACTCCGTGTGAAACTAAGTTTCCCTTCCACACAGTCCAGCCAATTGATGATGAGAGCAACCGTTTTCGGTATCACCTGGCTGGGGCAGACGTGTCCAATCCGGAGCAAGTCCCGGGTGACTTAAGATCAAATTAGCCGTTAAACTTCACTTTAGCATTTACTAGATTAATACCCGCAGCAATCACTAACTCTGGTCAGCTAAAACGTGCTGCGGGTTAGCCAGGAATGCCAGTAGCAATCAAAACGTTCAGAGCAGCAGACCGTACTAATCGTTGTATTTTAATCGACGATCGTATCGTTAGTAAAAGCCTTGGAGGTGCCCCAATTGAGCGGAATGAAAAGCAATGGTTATATAGGCTAATAGTTGACGGCAAAATTGCATGTATAAACGGACGAGTACATGCCGATATTGAACAGGTAGTATTATTTTTCAGCGACAAGCTTCCAAGATATTTTTTGCCACAGAGTTATATATGTGGGGAATAGTAACAAGAACCAAGAGAAATTATCATCAACCAATCATATTTTCATTTGGAAATTAAATTCTTTCCTCGTGGTAACAACAATTAAATTCTTCGAACCTGTTGTTGCAAGGCCAAACTTTCAACATGAAATAAAAACCATGCCCTAAACTGTGTAGCGTTGCCTTGTACAAAACGGAAACTATACACAAATGTCGTGTAAAAAAGCAAAAAGAGAAGAAAAATGTATTTACCTCAGGTTAAGTTTTTCGGCATCATACACGCCATCCTTGCATGTGGATGCGTACTAACCGGCGTAAAGCGTTTGCATGGCAGTTAATGGAATATGAAACAAACGCAAAACACCACTAAAACACATATTTACAGGCATAAACGATATCGATGAAATGTTACGCTTTAGCGTGATACCTGAGGTGCTACGAGGAAATCATGCAAACACCAATTTGCCGCATTCCTTACTCTAATACATTTACTGAACGGGAATAAACTCCGTGTAACACTTGAAACCAGCACTAGTAAGTGATTTGGGTGGTAAACATATTTTCGGCTTATGTTTATTTCGTTGCGAAAAATGCCACCACACAAGGCCGAAGACATAGAAATGCACAACATACAAAATTTGTTGTTTAATTTTATTGCAAAGTTATGTGTTATTTATTTTACACCCTTGCCTAGTGTCAATGGCAAATTGAACAAATTTGAGAGTAAAGTAATCTGCTTCTGACGTAACCTAATCTACTCACAACCGCAACATACCAAATACGATACGATCCGAGGTCTTAAGCAGGAGCATTACCTGTTTGCTGCGAATGCCCGGTATACGAAATAAAAAAAAGCGTGCTCCAAGCCAGTGCTCGGGCTCTGTAATCGCTACACAATTTAGGCAGGAGATCGCGTCCGGAAAGCATTGAAAGATACTTTCACTAGCCGCAATAAAATAAAGTAATACTGGCGACATACTGATTACGGCATACGTGGTCGTTTCACCAGCCTTGGTTTGTGAATCCAGGAGATTCAGAGAAGTAGAACATTGACTTTGAATCCCATTACACCACACGTTTCATGGGGGTTGATTTTTAAATTATAAAACGCATTCCAGTCTTCAATCTTCGTTATTCCAAAATCTTTCTTATGATCCGTATTGTATCATTTGATTGTTTCATTTTTTTTAAACTGGCTATCATGTTGTTGTTTGGATGTCGAATATTATTCTACAAAAGACGGCAAAAATATACTAAAATATATAAATAAATATAGGATTGTAACGTTGCGCCATTTGGGACTAGCATATTCTACCTTAAAAAGTAATATTGGTCTTTATTGGTTCCATATATTGAGTTTTTTGCAAACCCAAAAGTTACAACATGGAGCCTAACTGAAATAGGCTAATATATTAGGCGACGAGGCGAAAGAAGGTGCTGCACTTATACCCTAGAGTTTGAAGACAAAATATACGAAACTCCATATTATAAAAACAGTTTAACTGGAACTTTGACGAATACACATCCATATTCTTACAAAGAACACTATCATGAACATTTTGAACATAAAACATGTTTGCATGATCATCGCATACTTCGCTCGATGTATAACGATGAATTCAAATTCCGCATTGAGCGCAAATTCAAGGTTACTATAGTTTAGTGTCAAATATTTTGAATATTGTCATGTTGCAAGGTCGAAAACTCACCCACTGTGAAGTATAGAAAGGCGGTTGTCATTTGTTGTGAGGCACAGAATTCGTGACAAAGCAATAATATTGTAATTTCAAAGAAACCGAGGCGACAAACATGGTAAGTTAGTGTAAACTACAAATTATATTTGCAAATTAGGCTTGAAACTTATAGAGCTTGGATAGAGCATCCATTAAGCCTCCTGATATGAGATTTTGTTGTTTAAAGCTCATTAACCTAACAACTTTGTGTGTAATTTACTTACAAATGAAAGTTCCGCAACCAATACGATAGCGACGTGACGGTATGGAGTCCCCAGGGCCGTCTTCATCAGGTGGAGTATGCGATGGAAGCCGTAAAGCTAGGATCCGCAACGGTAGGACTGAAAAACAAGGATTATGCCGTCCTAATCGCTTTGAAACGTGCTTCGTCCGAGCTGTCGTCCCACCAGAAGAAGATCATTTCCATCGACGACCATCTCGGTCTATCGTTCGCCGGTATCACGGCTGATGCCCGAATCCTAAGCCGTTATTTGCGCCAGGAATGCTTGAATTACAAATACTCCTACGATGCGTGCTATCCAGTAGGACGATTGATTGGCAATCTGGGTAACAAGATGCAAGTCTGCACCCAGCGGTACGACCGGCGTCCGTACGGTGTGGGGCTATTGGTGATCGGCTACGATGATCAGGGACCGCACATCTACCAAACATGCCCAAGCGCGAATTTCTTCGACTGCAAGGCGATGTCGATTGGATCCCGTTCTCAGAGTGCCCGTACATATCTAGAGAAACATCTGGCTACATTCCCAGATTGCACTAAGGACGAGCTCATTCGTCACGGAGTGCAAGCGCTTCAAGATACGCTGCCCAACGAGGTGGAGCTGAACAACAAGAATATATCGATCGCAATCGTGGGTAAAGGAGAAAACTTCCACGTTCTGGATGAACAAGAGAATGATAAATATCTGAGCAACATAGTGCGCCGTGGTGGTGCGGCTGCAGAGGCCTCCGCCAGTGGTCAACCACCCCGTGATGATGGCGACGATCAGCCCCCAAACGTACCAGCGGATCCGATTCCGGTAGTGGCGATGGAAACGTAAATGAATTGCCTCCGCAGACAGGGGGGTCGTCGTGTGATATGGAACCTTCTTTAACGTTTCCGAAACATCGCTTCGATTTTCGCCCGACCTGGAACTTTGCTATGTATTTCGAAAACTGAAGGGTGGGAGTTTGAAATACAATGTTATTTCAAACTCCCACCCTGCGTCGTTTAACCAGAATTCAAGCACACTCCCAATGGGTGATGGTCTGTACTACGAATTGTATTTTCAATAAAAACTTAAACGGATGCTTATTCTTATTTATTCAACGATCATTGTGCCAGCTTCAAGTGATGTAGTCAGTTAATACTTTGGTGGAGTAGTGTTATCATTTGGATGACTTGCTTCCCGAGGAGCTATCACCAATGGCTTAATGATGTAGAATCCCACGTGTAAACTAACGATGGTTCCAACCAACAATTTTAACATTGATTGTCGATTCATTGCTGATGCTTACGACCGAGTTCAGATGTGATGCTGCTTTTATAATTTACCCGTAGTTAATAAGCTGTCGGACCCGAGCCGGCAACTTTCTTGTGATTTCAGGCTGAGTTTTTGACAGCTGATGCTTGACGCCAATACAGAAACACTGACGCACACAAAAATAGCAGTTAAACAATGGAAAATCAAGATCTGATTCTCACCGACTTCTTGAACGCAGCAGCATTTCATTCATTCAAACAGGAATGGGAAAGCATTAGAATGCTTAGAAGTGATCCTATTTGTTTTTTATATTGTAATAAAAGAATGAATCGAAGTATTCAGGCTCAAATGATCCTCAATGAAGTATGGCCGACTTTCAAAATTGAAATATAAATTAAAAGGATCCTTTTAAATTAGAAAAGAAATTGAGCGTGACATGGAATAATCAAAAGCGTGCGTAAAATTTCTCATATTTTCGACATCAGCCGTTGGTTCCTAGTTGGTAGAAAACGTAATCTGTGATCTGTGAAGTGTTTGCTTCTCGGACATTCGTCATATACGTTTAAGATATTCTTATCCTCTTAACCTGGCCAGGAAATTGTATGATGATTACGATGAATGAATAACAAAGATTGAACAGAACTCTTTCCGGTAATCGTTTCACTGAGAATCTAATAACCGATTTCCAGAGGATGCACCAGAGTAAGAAATCAAGATTTGCAATTGATGCACATAACAACCCGGTACTGAAACCAACTTAAGTCCTAAATACAGCGCTCTATAAACACACAACACCGTACGGAGTTTGGGATCCAATGTGTTTTATATTTGCTTTCGCGGTTCTTGAACTGATGATGCTTCAATAACCGAGCAACGTTGGATGTTTCACTGAAGACATTTGAAACATAACAAGCTCTCCGGCATTCGGTATATAATGCTGATGTTGATTAGCAAAATTTCTCACTGTGCGCAGCTTTTCTTAAGCTATCGAGCCGGCATTGGATGCGATACGAGGCCATAGGTCGGCGCATTCTTTCGCAACGGGACCAGTGATAGCGGAGCCTTTCATTTCACCCTTATTGTTCACTATCACTCCAGCATTGTCCTCAAAATACAGGAACACACCATCTCGCCTGCGGAACGGTTTGCGTTGCCGAATCACGACGGCCGGCATTACCTACAAGACGGAATACACCACAATATAATGATGATTACAATAAAACATCGTTGCAAACATACCTTCTTACGCAGCTCTGGCTTTCCCTTCTTGACCGTAGCTACGAACATGTCACCGACTCCGGCAGCCGGCAGACGGTTCAGACGACCGCGGATGCCATGGACAGCAATCACATACAGGTTCTTGGCACCCGTGTTGTCAGCGCAGTTGATCACGGCGCCAACCGGCAGACCGAGCGAGATGCGGAATTTTCCTCCCGCGGATCCTCCACGTCCTGTGCACAAAAGTAATCAATAACCGAGTCATTAGTAATCTGCCAGCTTTTTCATTGCCGACCACCACAACAGTGTCCACCAGGGTCATCCAACCACCGCATACACTACTCGGTTCGCATTGCTTTGCTTTGCCCAAACACGCCTAAGGACCAGTTTGTTATCACAATAATAACCTCGTTTGGCACATGGTTAAACGACGTGGAACACTGCAGCAGTATCGAAACAGCTCTGGTAACACTCAGTTCCAATAGTTTCGCAAATTACCTCTCTTCGACATTGTTTAAGTCTGCAGCAAAATTAAGTGTGTCTTTCACACAAATTCGATTGCCGGAAAAAGAACGCAAGACAGCCACGAATGACATGTGCTTGACTTCCGCTATTGGAAATGACAAATGAAGCTAGAAAGTATTAAACATAGAAAAGACTTTCAAACAAGCTGTTGTATTCGTTGTAGATCATGGTAAAAGTACGATGGAAGTTGATGAAAAAACCCGGAAATAAAATGTTAACATTGTATGCACATGATGCTTTTAAATTGCGACAAATATAATATAAATTATTCTTGAAAGTAATTATTTTTGACAGCAAAGTTCGGATTGTTTTGATGATTGCAATAGAATTGGTAGTTGGGCGTCGTATTGACAACGATCACAGGTTGACGTGTCATGTAAAAAAATATAAAAAATTTTCAACAAAAAGATAGGTAGTCGGTATTCATCAATAAGATTTCGAACGAAATATTTGCAGATCGACTAGCTGATACTAGACATTTGTGCTACATCGAATATTTCGAGTGAGTGTTGTGTCTACAGAAAGATTGCCAACACAGTAAACCCACGACATGCTGACTAACTTTGAAACGAAATCGGCCCGTGTGAAGGGGTTGTCGTTTCACCCCAAACGCCCATGGATTTTGGCCAGGTAGGTTCTCATTGAAAGATTTGCGTGTGAATGTGGTACAATATTAACCATTCACTGTCCACGTTTTCAGTTTGCACAGCGGCGTTATTCAGTTGTGGGACTATCGTATAAGTACACTGATTGAAAAGTTTGATGAACACGATGGGCCGGTACGTGGCATCGCGTTTCACAATCAGCAACCTTTATTCGTATCTGGTGGCGACGATTTCAAGATAAAGGTTTGGAACTACAAGCAGCGCCGGTGCATATTTACGCTGCTGGGTCATTTAGACTATGTTCGTACTACTGTGTTTCATCACGAGTACCCGTGGATCCTGAGCGCATCGGATGATCAAACCATTCGTATCTGGAACTGGCAGTCACGCTCGTGCATTTGTGTCCTAACCGGACACAACCATTATGTCATGTGTGCGCAATTCCATCCGAGCGATGAGGACATTATTGTGTCGGCCTCGTTGGACCAAACCGTCCGTATCTGGGATATTTCTGGACTGCGCAAGAAAAACGTTGCTCCAGGACCGACGGGTTTGGACGACCATTTGAAGAACCCTGGCGCCACGGACCTTTTTGGGCAGGCAGATGCCGTGGTAAAACATGTCCTAGAAGGCCACGATCGAGGTGTAAACTGGGCCAGTTTCCATCCCTCGTTACCATTGATCGTGTCCGGTGCGGATGACCGACAGGTGAAGTTATGGCGCATGAACGAATACAAGGCCTGGGAAGTGGATACATGCCGAGGACATTATTACAATGTATCATGTGTGTTGTTCCACCCGCGAGCGGATCTGATCATCTCGAACAGCGAAGATCGCAGCATACGT
Source organism: Anopheles culicifacies (assembly GCA_000473375.1). NCBI lineage: Eukaryota > Metazoa > Arthropoda > Insecta > Diptera > Culicidae > Anopheles > Anopheles culicifacies. The sequence goes on along the minus strand of KI422525.1, from coordinate 43,305 downwards.
GTATGGGATATGACCAAGCGACAATGCATTCATACGTTCCGCCGAGAAAACGAGCGTTTCTGGATACTGGCAGCGCATCCCAATCTCAACTTATTTGCAGCGGGTCACGATTCGGGCACTATTGTGTTCAAGCTTGAACGTGAGCGTCCGGCGTACGCAGTGTACGGCAACTGTTTGTACTACGTAAAAGAACGCTTCCTTCGTGAGCTCGATTTCAACACGAACACCGACTCCGTTGTGATGGTTATACGCGGTGGAGGAAAAACGCCGGTCTACAGCATGTCCTACAATCCAGCACTTAATGCCGTGCTCCTTTGCACACGAACCTCCAATCTGGAAAACAGCACATACGATTTGTACAGCATACCGCAAAAGGACAGCGGATCGCAAAACAAAGAAACCGATAGCAAACGCTCATCGGGCGTTACGGCAGTCTGGGTGGCACGAAATCGATTCGCAGTTCTAGATCGCGCCAATCAGTTGGTGATAAAGAATTTCAAAAATGAAGTCACTAAAAAGATTCAAACACCAGTTTGCGACGAAATATTTTACGCCGGAACCGGTATGCTGCTGTTGCGTGAACCCGAACATGTGACGCTGTTCGATGTACAGCAGCTTCGTTCTCTGGCTCAAGTAAAGATTGCCAAGTGCAAATACGTCGTCTGGTCGAGCGACATGAACAATGTGGCGCTGTTGGCTAAACATACGCTTAACATCTGCAACCGACGTTTGGATTTGCTTTGTTCCATTCATGAAAGCGCCAGAATCAAGTCCGGAGCATGGGACGAATCCGGAGTATTCATCTACACCACCTCTAACCACATCAAGTACGCGATCAATAACGGTGATCATGGCATCATTCGTACACTCGATCTTCCGATTTACATTACACGCGTGAAGAACAGTCAAGTGTTTTGTCTTGATCGAGAGTGTCGTACACGTTTGCTTACGATCGACACCACCGAATACAAGTTTAAGATGGCGTTAATCGATCGGAAATACGAGGAAGTTCTTCACATGGTGCGCAACGCTCGGCTCGTGGGACAAAGTATTATTGCGTACTTACAGCAGAAAGGATACCCTGAAGTGGCGTTGCACTTCGTGAAGGACGAAAAAACGCGCTTTGGGCTCGCACTGGAGTGTGGTAACATTGAGATTGCCCTGGAAGCGGCCAAAGCCATGGACGATAAACAGTGCTGGGAGCGTTTGGCGCAGAGCGCTCTTATGCAAGGAAATCATCAGGTGGTGGAAATGTGCTATCAACGTACGAAGAACTTTGACAAGCTGTCTTTCCTCTATTTGATAACGGGCAACCTGGAGAAATTGAAGAAAATGAACAAGATTGCCGAAATACGCAAGGATGTGTCGGCCCAGTACCAGGGCGCATTGCTGCTTGGTGACGTTGCGGAAAGGGTGTCGATACTGAAAAACTGTAAGCAAACGTCTCTTGCATACCTGACTGCGAAGACCCACGGTCTGGAAGAAGATGCAGCACAGATGGCTGAAGAGTTTGCTGCCGAAGGTAAAGATTTGCCGGAAGTGTTGAAAGATGCCAAACTCCTTCGACCTCCCGTACCAATTCAGCAAGCCGAAAGCAATTGGCCGCTATTGACCGTTTCGAAGGGATTTTTCGAAGGCACCATGATGTCGCGCGGTGCAACCACTGTTCATCAGGCACTGGCCCCGACGGAAATGGTAGCCGAGGCTGCTGAAGAGGAAGATGGATGGGGTGTGGATGATGATTTGCATGATGTTGACCGCTACGAGGATGCAAAGGATGATGACGAGGCTAAACCCGGTGAAGGTGGTGAAGGTGCTGGATGGGATGTGGGTGACGATGATCTAGAGCTCCCGGAGGAGTTGATATCGAAAATTTCCGCTTCGAATGCAGCCGGCAACAAGGGTTTCTTTGCCGCGCCACCAAAAGGGCATCTCCCTTCGCACTTTTGGACTATGAACTCGCAGCTGGCTGCCGATCATGTACGTGCCGGTTCGTACGATTCAGCCTGCCGCTTGTTGAATGATCAGGTTGGTGTTGTAAATTTCGCACCGTACAAAGAGCTGTTTATGGAATCGTACGTAGCATCCAAAACTTCGTACAGCAGCTTACCACACGTAACATCGCTTGCGGCACACCCCAATCGTAACTGGAAGGAACTGAACCCTAAAAATTGCCACCCTACGCTTGCCTTCAAGTTAAACGATCTTGTTCAAAATCTGCAAGCTTGCTATCAGCTTACGACGACTGGCAAGTTCGTGGAAGCAATCGAAAAACTGCAAAACATCATCCTCTGCATTCCGCTGCTAGTTGTAGAAACACGACAGGAAATCGCTGAAGCCCAACAGCTGCTCACGATTTGCCGCGAATACGTAGTGGGGCTACAGATGGAGACGGTGCGGAAAACACTTCCCAAAAATACACTCGACGAGCAAAAGCGTATCTGCGAGCTGGCTGCATACTTTACGCACGTGAATCTGCAACCAGTGCATCAAATTCTAACCCTGCGTACAGCGTTGAATCTATTCTTCAAATTAAAGAACTACAAAACGGCTGCTTCGTTTGCGCGTCGTTTGCTAGAGCTTGGACCGCGGCCTGAAGTGGCACAGCAAGCCCGGAAAATATTGCAAGCTTGTGAAATGAATGAAACCGATGAGCACACACTCCACTATGACGAACACAATCCGTTCACGCTGTGTGCGGTTACGTATAAACCAATCTATCGCGGGAAGCCGGAGGAAAAGTGTTCGTTATGCTCAGCCTCGTATCAACCAGCGTACAAAGGCGTAACGTGTGCCGTTTGTAAGGTGGCCGAAGTGGGCAAGGATGTAATAGGTTTACGCATTAGTGCATCTCAGTTTAAGTAATGATAGTATTTTGTCTCCTTACCGGTGATATACCTATATATGATTAAATTGTGCAACTCGTTTCTCGACAGTCGCAATGGCAAAATTTGATTTTTCACATTAACAAATCAAGTATCATATGCATTTTACAACAACGTTTTTCGAACGGTATCGTTATACACTGCATGGTAGGACATTCCGGGTCCATTCGTATAAATGATTGTAGACCCTATAACGGACAACATATGTTAACGAAAATGGAATGAGTTGTGAATGTTCTTTTCGAAATAAGGTATGTCAATAAAAGTACATATAACCTTCCTTTCAAATGAAGTAGTTTTTTTTACGGATTATAAATGAGATGCATTCCTGCGAAAGAAGGCAAACTTCATAAGAGACAAATACGCTTTCTTCTTCTTCTTCTCTGGCTCTACAACCTCGAGAGGTTTTGGCCTGCCATTTCTGGCTTCCGTGACTTGAAAGTACCCGCAACAGGATAGTCAGTCCTGCGTACGGGGGAACGGCCCGAATGGGATTCGAACCTCGGTCCTGTCCGTTCGAAGACCGGCGCCTCAGTCTCCTCGGCCACCGAACCGCCCTAAATACGCTTTATAAACATAAAAATTGGTTGTATTAATTTTTGTTACATCTGTCATCTGTCCGGCTTGAACTATTTACAAGCCATTGAATCTAGCGCAATCAGTATAGCAGAGGGTGAAACATATAGTATTGAACTAAAATCATGATACCTAAAACATCCATCAGATTAAGTGATCAACAGTCCATAAGCTTACCAACGATCGGACTTGGAACGTACTCGATATCGGGTGCAGATGGAAAGAAATCTATCAAGACAGCCATCGATTTAGGATACCGAATGTTTGATACAGCTGTCGCATACGGTAATGAAGCCATCGTTGGCGAAGCTATACGTGATAAAATACGCGAATACAATGATATTACACGTGAAGATTTCTTCGTCATCTCAAAGTTGTGCGGAACTCATCACCGCATGGATCTGGTTGAAAAGTGTTGTCTCATGTCCGTGGAACGTACGGGTTTGGATTACATCGATCTGTACCTGATGCACACACCTGTTGCGTTGAAGCATGGTGTAAAAAGTTCGAGCACTGGGACAATGTTGAATACCGCGGACGATAGCATCGGTCCAACAGAAGCTTGGTTTGGTTTGGAGCAATGTTATCAGGAAGGAATTTGTCGATCTATAGGAGTCTCTAACTTCAACGCTCATCAGCTAAATGCTCTCATATTGGAGGGATCTATTGTGCCAGCAGTGAATCAGATCGAATGCTCGATAGGTTTTAACCAAAAGCCTTTGCGAGAGTTTTGCCTACAGCAGCAAGTTCTTGTCATGGGATACGCTCCATTAGGAAAGCAGAAGCTCCCGTTTCTAACCAATGAATGTGTCAAACATATTGCAATGTCTGTTGGAAAGACACCTGCCCAGGTCAGTTTGAGGTATCTGGTAAGTAATGTGCTATTTGTGTAAAAGCTTCATGCAACTATCGATCATTGCAGCAGTTTAACGTATTTTATAAATTATTTTTAGATTGATGGCGATGTGGTACCGATAGTGAAGTCTAAAAATTTTACGCGTCAGCTAGAGAATTTGGATATCTTTGATTTCAAGCTCACCCACCAACAAATAGAAGATTTGGATGCTATAGCAGGGAGTCAACGTGCGTGCAAGATGTATCATTTAGCTGGAGCTAAACATTTTCCCTTTTCCGAAAGTGATTAGCGGTGCAACATTCCCGATGGCAAATAATAATTGTCGGAAGAGTATGTGATCGTTGTCTTAAAATCGATCGATGTTGTATTGAAAAAATAAATTACACATTAAAACATATGTACGGCTACAGCATTTCGGTCGATCTAATTTGAACCGCGTCAACACAGGGAATTGTTTACAAACAATCATTTTCAGCTGATTAATTTGTGGTTATGGTTATAATGCCTACTTCAAATGTATATCGCTTGAATTTGGATGTATTTGCTTCGTTTCGCATTCCTTTTGCAGACTGTGGATGCTTACTGTTTTATATTTAATCACTAATACCACAATATTCATAGATTAACAATAATTTTGCAGTAAAATTATTCTTCAATCATTCGAATCAAACGCGATAGCTATTTGACGTGTACTGTATTAGCGCAGAGGAATTGGAGGCTAGAAGTGAATTTGTTGACATTCCACCTTACTAGGCTTTGGATTCCATCCATAGCTATGAATCAGTTTTGCTTGTGCAAATAAGTGTGTACCCCAAGATCATCTGTGCGATATAGAGAGCGCTTTTCTATAAACTTCGATTGCAGCAACAGGATTCACTGTTTGTGGATGCATTTTACACCAGCAACAAATACGGCAACATGTATTAACGGTCGCATCGATGGTTGAAACAGTTTTAGACTATGTTTTGTGCTGCAATTAACTTGTGCTACTTTCTGTGCGACTAAACGCTGCTCCAGTATGTTGCCCTTTGTGATAACATGAGAAACGCTATGTGGATTAGATTATCAAAGTCGATGGTTGTTTGTCTGTAAGTGCTTTGTTTCCGTTTCAGAACAGCTGTTCCTGCAACTGATCCTCCTCTATCAAACTTTGGTGGGGACGTTCATTGAATTGGGTTGTATGATTCGGGTTTGAAGCGCAAAGCTCGTTCGAGTTTCGTAGAAGTGTGCATCCAGCCTGTGATCAGAATGATCGCCCAAAACAATGCACGTAGTACCAACAACGATCCCGTAGAATCATCCGAATCGTACCCAATTACAGGCGGTTCCAATGGTACAGGAACGTCACGATTGTTTAGACAGTTCGGAAGCCTATTTTCATCTCCCGCGGCAACGAATGATCCGGCCGGATATGTGGAGTTTGGTAGCATTTCCGATCCGGTGGCGAGCTCAGGCCGCACGCTGGGAACGTTTGCTGGCGTGTTTTGCCCCGTAGCATTGTCCATGTTCAGTGCGCTAGTATTTATTCGAGTTGGTAAGTGATGCTTGTTATGTTACAAGAGCATAAACGCTTGCTCTACAGCAAGGTATATTAGTCGTTTGCGTACCGTAACTCTATGATTCGTTCGCAGGTTTCATCGTAGGCAATGCTGGTCTCTACATTACACTGCTACAGTTTATTATCGCTTACGTCATTTTGCTGTTCACTGTCTCCTCAGTATGTGCGATTTCGACGAACGGTGCTGTTGAGGGAGGTGGTGTATATTGTGAGTATACGCCCACGCAAATAACGCTCTTTGACTCACACAATTGAGCATATTGTGTTGTAACATTTTTTTTTAGTTATGATAAGTCGCACACTAGGACCAGAATTTGGAGGCTCAATCGGGACGCTATTCTTTCTGGCTAATGTCGTGGGCTGTGGATTGGCGATATCTGGATGTGCGGAAGGAATTATAGAAAACTTTGGGCCTTCGGGTGGTACCGAGAGTATAATACCCGATGGTCGTTGGTGGCGTTTTCTGTACTGCAGCTCGCTCAATACTTTGATGTTGATTGTCGTGTTAATTGGTGCGGAAATGTTTGCTAAAACGTCCATGATGATTTTGGGAGTGGTGGTCATTTGTTTACTCTCGACATACATCAGCTTTCTAACCCAAGGACCGATGGATGTGAGCATACCGCACGAGAATAATTTAGTGAACTTCACATCGGCTCGTTACACCGGCCTTCAGGCGGCCACGCTGTGGTCGAATCTGCATACAAACTATACGAAGGATTACACTTCGAACGGAAACCAGGTGAATTTTGCCGTAGTATTCGGAGTGCTGTTCTCAGGCGTTACAGGCATAATGGCCGGAGCAAACATGTCGGGAGAGTTAAAAAATCCCTCCAAAAGCATTCCGGCTGGTACGCTGTCCGCCGTGCTTTTTACTTTTCTGTGCTACATGGGCCTGTCTGTGTTGATTGCGGCCACCACCACGAGTACCTTGCTGCAGAACAATTTTCTATTCCTAGGCCCTATCAATCTATGGCCAACGTTTGTTACGATCGGAATACTGACGGCCACGTTTTCTACCGGTCTTAGCAATCTGATTGGGGCCAGCCGCGTCATGGAGGCGCTCGCAAAAGATCGTGTTTTTGGGCCACTGATGAGCTTTGTCATAAAGGGCACGTACAAAAATAATCCCATCGCCGCAGTTATCGCTAGCTGGGTCCTGGTGGAAACAATCCTTCTGATCGGGTCGCTTAACACGATCGCACAAATCAATTCGGTGTTGTTTATGCTCTCCTATCTTGCGACCAATCTGGCCTGTTTAGGTATCGAAATCACGGGGGCACCAAATTTCCGTCCGACTTACAAGTATTTTACGTGGCATACCGCATTGTTCGGTCTGCTTGGCACCGCAATTATGATGTTTGTGATAAACTCGATCTATGCATTGTCTAGTATTATATTATGTCTTTTGCTCGTAATTGCGCTACACCTGTTCTCGCCGGCTTGTCAAGGCGCTCAGTGGGGATCCATTTCGCAGGCCTTGATGTTCCATCAGGTGCGCAAATATCTGCTGATGTTAGATTCAAGAAAGGATCATGTCAAATTTTGGCGTCCCCAAATGTTGCTTCTTGTGGCCAGCCCGAGGTCGTGCTGTCCACTGATTCATTTTGTAAACGATATGAAGAAGGGAGGATCGTATGTGATCGGCCACGTGAAGGTTGGCGAATTCGCAGACAATGATTCGTCGAATGATCCTACGATAGAGGAATATACACAGTGGCTCTCGTTGGTTGACCACATGAAGGTGAAGGCATTCGTGGAGCTAACGCTATCGAAAAGTGTGCGCGAAGGTATACAGCATCTGATACGCATCTCCGGAATGGGAGCAATGAAACCAAACACCACCATTCTTGGTTTCTACGATGAAGAACAATCGAAAGACTTTTTTGAATAGTGAGTACTCCGAGAGCAACCCCATTTTGTAGGAGTGTACGAATAGATGCAAGCTTTAATCCATTTTTTCTCATTAATCGCACCAGTGAGGATTCACCGTACAAAACGAACGAGTTCGACGGCAATGGAATAAAGCTGTTTCCGTATCGCAAAAGCGGCGAATCCAAATCGCTCGGAGTGGTCGAATACGTGCGCATCGTGGACGATGTGCTAAGGATGAGGAAGAACTTGTGCCTATGCCGTCATTTTCATCGATTGGACAAGCAAATGATTGCGCGCAACAATCACATCCGCTACATTGATGTGTGGCCAGTTAACATATTCGAGCCGAAGAATGACGACCCGTTTGATGTTGTGTCGCAATTTATGATGCAATTGGCGTGCATCATTAAAATGTTACCCGTCTGGAAGAAGCTCGAGCTGCGTGTATTCCTTTGCGAATCTGAAACTATGTCGGAGAATAGGTATGCTTTGCGGTATAAAATGTAAATAACACATATAGAACGTATATGGTTTATCTTTCCAGTGCTGCTTTCGAACGTCCTGCTGAACATAGGCTTGATCAGCGATTAAAGTTGCTGAGAATTTCGGCATCGATCCATAAGGTAGGTTACTGGTATTGGTTGATCTTTTCACCGACCAGCGTTATTGTAATGTGATGTGTTCGTTTGCAGATTCCTGAATGGAACAAAGACATTGATTTTGCGAAACATCGGAACATTCTAAAGCAGTTTACGGGCAACAGTGATAGTAATCAGATGATGGCAGAAGAAAACATCAATCGATCGAAATTGTATATGCAAAGGTAAGTTTAAAGGTTAATTCTTCTCTCCACGATCAAATTGTGTAAGCTCTATAATCGTTGCTCTAACCTCCCCAGAATTAATCAAATTATTCGAGATCGATCCAACGCAACGGCTGTGACATTCATGTATCTTCCAACGCCCCCAGTTACATCATCAGTTGACTATAAGGAAAAGTGTCACCATTATCTCGATCTATTGACAGAGCTTACGTTCGATCTTCCACCCACTATACTGGTGCATGGCATTGATGCTGTGACATCAACCACTCTGTAGGCATAAGAGAAACGGATATTGTCCACCTCCTCTGATTTAGAGATTGATCTGTTATACTATACATTTTGTTTTCTATGAATGTCGCTTAAAGTGCACATGGTAGGAAAGATACGGAACACAATTAATAGACGTAAAATGAAAACAAAAATCCCACATATGCGAGGTAAGCAATTTTTAGGTGTAAAAAGATGCTAAATATGCATACATTCAACAGACAGGTATAACAAGATGCTTTGAGGTATATAACAACACGCAGAGCAATTCCATGTTCTTTTTTTCTTGTAATTGAGTTAAATTATTTTAATATAATTATTCCTATAGCATAAGCGCATATATGGTACATAAAAATGCAATAAAACTGTCCACTGATAGTAATTATAGCAGCTTACCTGTGTGTTTAGTGTATCGTGAATCATTTTGCATCAATGCATTATTACTTGGAAAGTTTACGATAATTTCGATCTTAGAAGCAGAAGGTTCAAACTAAATGCAGATGTCAAACTGTAGAAAATGCGTACAGAAATAAAGATATTTATGAATGTATTTTAATAAAACTGTGGTGTTGGTTTATGGAATTGTATTACATTAGGAATTAACCTACAAATGAGTGATATCGTTATTATTAAGTTCGGCTTTGTGAAACAATGAATGAATGAAGAAAATAGTGTTGGTTGGTTTATGAAAAGTTTTTTTTTTAAGTATTGATAATCGCACCAGACAGTTCTGGTTGTTGTGTTTAACAGTTTTGAATATTTGCTAAACTGATTTGAAGTCTTCGAATTTACTCATAGATGGAGGTAATTTCTCCGCAGTAAGCCGATCAAATCGTTTTCGAAGGAATAGTTCTGTACGTATTTCTACGTTGCGCATATACTTGCGTACCCGTTCTGATCGTTTGTGACGCACTAATTGTTTGTGTTTTACTAAAAAATTAAAAATAAATCTGTAGTTCTGGCTACTGAAGAAATACTAGCGAGCACGTACCATGCTGTTCCATTTCCCAAATTTGTTCAGGCGTGTAATGACGAAACCGACAAAGTACTCCAAATGTGCACTCGGTACCGTCTTTCAATGAACGGCATGGTGCTTTATTTTTGACTTCGGCTAGAATCTGTTCTACATCTGGGGAGAACGAATAAATAAATGGAATTATCAGGGCAAGGGAAATCGATGTACAAACGTACCTTTAAATTGCTGAAAATATTCTGCCTTGGCTCGAAGATGTGGAAGACCTACATTGTGCTGTTTGATAATGCTGTAATCGTTTTGTATTCGTTTGTCGCAGTAATCACAGTAGTATTTTCGTCCCATGTTAAATGGGTCGGTTGCAACAATATATCTATAGGGATATCACGCACTCGTATGAAAAACGATTTGGTTGTAATTTTGCGGGGATTTGTTCTCTTTCATTGTTTACGTTGCGTTACAACACTATTACGTGTAAAAGAGATAGCTAGCAAATGCTATTTCATGTGTCATTATCCATGGCTGTCAGTTTAGTGTAAATAAACAACACGCCGACCGGCCAGAATTAATCCGCTCGGAAGGGTAATCGTAAAAGAAACCTGCTTTAAGACGATGGAAAATATCAACCGAAATGTGTTAGCTGGCGATACGATTGAGGAACCGATGGAACTGATGAAAACAAACAAAAAAGTCGTCCTTGGTCCAGGCTTACGCATCGAGAAGGATGTCGTGAGAGCTAGCAAGTGTGGACAACTGAAGATGAAGCCTCCCAACACGTTCTGGATTGATGCATACCAGAGACGTTACGTGCCAAATCGTGGGGAGCTAGTCATTGGTGTGGTGATAGCAAAGGCAGGAGATATATTCCGTCTAGATATTGGTAGCTGCGAGACTGCCTCTTTATCATACATGGCTTTCGAAGGAGCGACGAAGAAAAACCGGCCGGACGTGAACGTTGGCGATATTGTGTACGCCCGGTTGCTGATTGCACATCCTGATGTCGAACCGGAACTAGTGTGCGTAGATTCTCATGGGAAGAAAGGCAAATTAGGCGTGCTGCATGAAGGATTCATGTTGTGTTGCAGCCTGAATCTGATACGAAAGATATTGAACCCGAAGTGCGCTTTTTTGGCTTTACTGGCAAAGGAACTGCCTTTTGAAATGGCAGCAGGTATGAATGGCCGCATCTGGATACGTGGTAGAACGATTAAAGAAACTATCGGTATAGGAAACGCTATATTAGCCTTGGAATATTTACCGAATGATCGTATACATGAACTTTGTGACGATATAGGAGCGTATGTGTCTGGTTTTATAAAATAAAGGCAACAAAAGAAGATGTATGGTTGTATTGCAGTTTATGGTAAGCAACATGGGCTTCTTATTTATTTAAATAACAGCAATTTTGTTTCAATAGTTCCAATATTTCAAATGCAAGAACGCACGCGTTCGCCGATCGAGTGTATGTATTCACCTTGAATGCCACATTTGACATCTATTTTCATTCACAGCAAGATGCTTATAGATCGGTGGTCACAAAATAAAAAAACAACTGGCACACGCTGAAACTTGTCATCAGCTGAGCGAGGATTGTGTACACGCAAAACTGTGTTGACCATTCAAAAGAACAAACAGACTTGGCTAAAAACGAAATCGCTCCGTGCTTTGGAGTTTTTTATTGCATACATATTAATTAACTGTATATTGAGTGAACCATCCAAATAATGAGTGAACCAACAACATCGAATGGTAAGCGAGAGGGCCGAAAATAATAGTAGTTTTTATTGCATACCAACAATAGTAAGAAAATGTGTGTTCATACATTGTAGGTACCAGCAGTGACCGGACAGTGCGCAATATAGAGGAAATAGAAATACCCGTTCCATGGGGTGTTGTTGCAGGTAAGAAAGATTAAGCGATTGAAGAAGAAAAAGAACAAATGTGGCATAAAAACCTTGGATCAAAGTTTGTACGAGATATGCGTGTTCATGCTTGACGTAATCGTTCCATAGTTTCGTCACGCTTTGGATGAATGGTGTAGCGGTGCAGTCGGCGTGTAGCGGCAGCCCTTGCTGATTTACTATGATAAGCTAAGCTGCCATATGATAATACACTTGATGATGCCCATAGAACACGCATTCCTAGCGCGCTTTGAACAATTGATACTACTACTGTGTTGCCGTTTGGTTTGAAGCTTATTTGCAAAGCAAATGATCAAATTCTAATTCTATTAAAATAGCTCAACCTTCTTCCTAACATACCGTTTTCACACGTAGTGCGATGAGTGATCGTGGCTTCTTGATTGTATAATGTGAATTGCTGTTCAGCTATTGTAAAGCTGTAAATAATTTAATGCAAGCATTATAATTATGGTTGGGTTATAGAGGAATACATAAAAAGATTTGTTTAATAAAATTTGTTTTGCTTTCATCTCTATCTACTTTTCAGGAAAATGGTGGGGCTCTCGAATGCAACAACCCGTGCTAGCACTTCATGGCTGGCAAGATAATGCTGGTACGTTCGATCGGCTTTGCCCACTATTGCCTTCAGATATACCGATCTTAGCCATTGATCTACCAGGCCATGGCAAATCATCGCATTACCCAAAAGGGATGCATTATTTTATTTTTTGGGACGGAATCACACTCATCCGGCGCATTGTCAAGTATTACGGGTGGACAAAAATAACTTTGCTGGGACATTCGTTGGGAGGCGCGTTGAGCTTCATGTACGCAGCCAGTTTTCCAGATGAGGTAGACCGTTTTATTAGTATCGATATTGCCGGGCCAACAGTGCGAGATCATCATAAAACGGCTGCTAGTACGGGAGACTGTATTGACAAGTTCTTGCACTACGAAACGCTTCCGGAATCGAAAATGCCCTGCTATGGGTACGAAGAAATGATCGATCTAGTTTTAGCAGCTTACGATGGTTCGGTAGATTACGATTCGGTTGAAGTGTTGATGCGACGAGGTATGGCCTTGGCTCCGGCACATTTTAACAAAGAAGGATATCACTTTGCCAGAGATCTTAGACTAAAAGTGGCACTTCTAGGTATGTTTTCGATGGAACAGGTGCTAGCGTACGCGGAACGTATAAAATGTAAGGTATTAAATATTCGTGCCGATCCTGGAATGAAATTTGATAATCCTGCAGTGTACACGAACGTAATGGAAGTGTTGAAGCGGACGGCGTCAAAAGTAGTGTATTACGAAATTCCCGGATCGCATCATTTGCATCTAGTGACACCCGATAGAGTATCTAAGCAGATTAGTGAATTTCTGTTAGAATAATTTAATGAAACTGGTGAATGTGATAGGTTATAACTGGTTATAGAAACAAACACAGAGACACACGTTAACACATAAAATAATAATCTCTGCTTTTCAAACATTGAAGGAACAGAATTTTCCGGTCGTTCTGAACGATGTCTTTAACATACTCCTAGATAGTTTAGTAATGTTATTTCATTCCCAGCACAATGACCATTACGAGTTGTTAATGATGAATTATGTTAAGCTTGCAGCTATTATGTGACCTGCAGTAGATGGTGAAAGGAACGTAATAATATTTACGGATAAAATGTTTTCGAAACATTTGTGGTAGCAAAGGAAATAAACCACAAGTTATTTTTTAAATTCTTTCTTTCCACCTTTCATTTCTGGTGTTAGTTTATTGATAAAAGAAAATAGAATAAAAAAGGATGACAGTAAACAATCTGAGGGTGTGAATCGGAACATCGTGTTGCTAAACATAGGTGGGTCCGTATACTTTTTTCGTACTGCATGGAATGAGGGATGTTTCTTTTAAATAATTTCCAATTGCCTTTTGAAGAATTGCTTCCAGCGGGCTAAATGTAGCACGGGACCGCAGTCTCGCTTTGGAAATTTCCAACGATTTTAACAACTCGAAATTCCTTTGCTTTGCTGTTTCTAACGAGCAGTTGCTCAAATCTGTTTTGTCTGAGATGGTCATTTTATTGTTTTTCACCTTATTTAGATCAAGGGCTTGCTCTCGTTTCACACTAAAAAAAAAAACAAACAAATTATTAATAGAATAAAATCACATCTTCACACGTAATCACAACTTACACTGCTGCAAATTTCTCCTCTAGCTCTAACTCCCGGGCGGCATATTGTTCATTAATATCACTGATAAAGTCCAAATCTTTTACCATAATTTTAAAGCAAAATTTCTTCAAGCAAGCAAAATTGTGTATGGCCTAAAATCTTTCGCCCACATTGTTGTTTGGTGTTGAATATCGAAACAGTTGCTATGGCGACAGAAACACACACATGGCGTTCGGTGTATGGTTTGGTTGTATTCGAATGTCAAAGTTTCACATTTCCTGAACGTATTTAACATTGCTGGTTAAACTGGCCCCATTTTTGTATATACGATAGCGAATTGCCGAATGATACATCCGGTGTCGGTTTTACTCGTGGATTTTGGGTAAAGTATTCCAAAATTGGCTTGAGATCAAATAATTGATGTATTACCATATGAGACAAAAATTCAACGTAAAGTAATTTTGCTCTGCTTTCAATAATGGCTTTATTGGCATAACCTGCATAGACACGTGTTTGACTTTCTGTAATACTGTTGATCGTCTGTTATATTTTTAATCACGCAATCCACGCACGGAACATGGATATGGATGACTATTTTCAAGTTTATACAATTGAATGTTATTGTGAATTGTTTTGATTATATAGAATATTCCTAAATAAGCAGCAGTTACGGTTGCTCATACGGAGCTTATCGTTAAAGTAGCATCATAACGAAACATATGTATTCTTGCCATGTTTAGTGATTCTTGTTTGAAGTCAGGTTTTGTTTGTACAATTGCTGTTATAAATAAAAATCTACACATTAAAATGATAACGAAACAATGGTAATTATTTTTTTTCATATACAGGCGTATATGGTATATACAGGAACAACATGCAATACCAACACCAGCTAATGAAAATGATGGCACGAAAACACCATTCGTGTAGGAAGACCTATCATATTTACTTAGAATCTGCAGAAGAAAATCTTGGTGGGAGGGATGGCATCGTGATCACTTTTCGTGGTTGTAGAATAAAAGCGATCCGTTCTGAATTGAGTCCCAGAGACAATCAACAGTACTCAAGTTGCAAAATATATGATAGTATTTAAAATATAATCTTAGGTTTTGGTATTAAAGCCTATTGCTTTTTCCAGAACTAAGAGGCTGTAGGCGGCCGCCTATTGTACGAAACAAATGATTCTAATGGAAATACTCGATAAAGGTGCTGTCAATAGAAAAGTTCTTAAAATGATTAAAATATGCGGGACACTGTTTTAGGGCATACAATATATTAAACATTGAGTGAACGTTGGCTAACTGAAGCATTGAGACGTTGTAATGATTAAAAGCAAAATAAAACCGACAAATAAAACCGCATCAATCGTTTTTAAATAAGCTCTATTATCTTCTATCGTTGTGGATGATCGCATACGTATGTATCTTTTAAAACCAAATTAATCAGTAGCACGAGTTACATGTTTTAATCAATTATTTCATGGTTATTTTAGTAAGACTACTCGTGGCTAATCGAATTATGTGAGGGAAACCTTGAGTGCGGATAATGAAGACGAATATAATCAGTAAAACTCTTCATTTTACTGAACACGTTGCGCACATGAAACAGATTTATGACAGCTTGTTTTAAATTTTTTCGAAAGTCGGTAGCTAATACATTACGATTAGGGAGGAAAACATGTAATAGTTTTTTTTTGTTGTTAAAACTCTGTATCACTGGCTACATACCACGCATAGTGCTGTGTCGTTGTCAGCTCGATCGGGCATGAGTTTTTAAATTCAGCCGGGTGAAAAATGAATCGCCTGATACAATTGGGGCCAACATATGAGAGAGTACGTTTTGTTCTAGAATAAGCATACCGAGGATCGACGGACTCTAAGCAAACGAAAACCATAGAAGGTAAACAGCGTCACATCCGACGTCAGTAGCCCCCGTATTTGAAGCTAGCGTGCCCCTGTAACTGCACCCTGGTTACCTGGCTCGGGGCAACGCTACATGTAGTCAAATACTAGTGGTAGGTTTCGCTTTTCATACACGTCATCTGTGCAAGTGTTTTCTCGTCTATGGCTGCAGGATGGTTGTGCGTGTGTGAGACGTTCTTTGATCACCACATCATCATGACATGATCGTCTTCACCGTGGCCGAAAGTGGCTGGGATGTAGCAACAAGATTGAACTTAATGTTGCCAATGGTAGGTAGCGCATTAGTGTGTACATCAGGTCGTTTCGAAAAACCACATTTTGGTAGTGTTTTCATTCGCCTTCAATCAACACAGACGTAGAATGGTGTGTTGTGTTGCTACCCTGCGGTCTTACCACTGGCTGCTATCCCAACAGCGGGCATTGTGGTGGAGGTGTGCCGGGAGCTGTTGTTGGTTTTGTTGGATTCTTTTCGATTTGTCGACTGGTGGTACCAATGGTGCTGTTTCCAATATTTTCCGAACCCCGGTGCTGATAATGGTGTTAAACGCATTTGTATAAATTAAAAAAACACCGTACACCCAGTTTCATTCGTCTGTGGTTAGCAAATTGGAGAGTAACGTGTACAAAGTGTGAGAAAGCAGCAGTTTTCCTGACGGCAGTTATGCCTGTTGGCAAAATGCATGGTTAGTGTAGTGTTACAGAAACATTCTGAATGATGGTTGATTAGTTACGTGGACATTTTAGTGTCAGACAATTAGTGAGTGTTTTTGCGCAGCTTGCCAGTGACTATTAATGATGATGTGGATGTTCTGGTGAAGCTGAGCTGCTCGTGATTTGTTCCTTGGAGTTTTTGAAACAGATTCCGGATAACTTAAGCCAAGCGCACAGAAACTTTTTAGAATTGAAGAGTTTGTTCGTTTGGCTCGAGTTAGGCGGATTCTCGCAAGCAGCATTACGAAGTGTGATTTAGAACTGTACATTCCAATGTATGAGGGAAAATTTACAGAATTTATATCATTTGGAATTAACCTTCGAAACGAAAATGTGCAATATGATCCTGTGCAATGTGTAATTATCGCAAGAATGATTGAAACAGAATAGTTATGTTCAATGTTTTAGGTGCAGCTTTTGAAAAAAAAAAAAACTAAATTCAACAATGTTTGCTTGTTATCATCGAACACATATGAACAAGAACCTCACTGCATATGCAACTGCCAATGCACGCATCGTTTAATTTGTTATGCACGATTCGCGTATCAGCTTTCCATTATTAGGATTTGTTCGTGGCAGGTTTGGTAGAACCGGTAGGGTTACAACCTTTGAAGCATGTACGTGTGCAGCAGTAATAATGCAATGAAATCTTACGTTTCAATAGCATTGTACATTTCAAATGCGAAAAAAAGGAAAAATCCGCTCAAATTCAATGTGCAAATGTAACATAGACTGTTATGTGTCGTAGCTCGAAACAGAGAACATTTAGAATCCTGTTAAGCATCTTCAGTATTTATTATTACACTACACAAAACCATTACAATTACCTTTACAAAAATGAGTTTTTTCCATAGAATTAATGGTAAAACACGTGCTCGTTAGTTTCATCAGATTAATTATAAAATAATTAATATAATTATCAATAATTAGTTTCGATATATTTTCAAGCAACATATCGGTACGACGCTAAACATTCAAATTATGAAAATGTAGCTAATCCACTTTCTTTTGTTTATTATTTATCAAGTCTAGTAATAGTAATAAGCCGGTGTAGTAACAAGGCATTCAAGTTATTACTGATGTTAATTTTATGAAGCAACTAGAACTTATTGATTATACACAATTAATACGTAATTTAAATAATAAGGCTCCATTTGCCATCGTTGGTTCGCGTTAAAATATTGGTTAGTTATATATTTTCAGTAATGTGCACTTTTGTGAAGGGAACTTAAAGAACATTACTAAAGGTAATGCAACATAAATTTACCAAGTTGGTCCCTAAATCGTCTATGTCTAGAGGTCTTAGCTGAAACGCACATTATAAAATTATTATTTTACTTTTGTGAATGTATGACGTACTGTCTGTATTAGACTTAGTTTATCATTTAGCAGGATAATCATTCCATGCTACGGGTGAACGATTCAGAATGGGATTTTGGCCCCGGTCCTTGGTGTGTAGTCCCAGCGCCGAAACCACTATACAACCCCGACCAATAATATCAAATTAGTTAGTTAATTAATTAAATCATTTATTACATTTGTTCATTAAACGGATCTCAATGTTCCCGAGCAAAAGTTAACTGAGCTGAGTGTTAAGGCTATCATGAAAGATAGTAGGAAAAAAGGGTTAAATATAATAAATTTCTTTAAAAGTTTCATACATTACAGCTAAGGAAGTGCTAGGGCCATAGTTAGTGTGGTTACAGGAAATTACTAGTGGGAAAGATGCTTCATAATAAAAACCAAATATATTGAAAATTTGTTCTTCTAGGAGCACTACATCCTCGAGAGTTCTTGGCGTGCTATTTCTGGCTTACGAGACTTATGGATAACACGTAGGTGGATAGTCAAACCTGATTAAGGGGGAACGGTATAAATAAATCAAATTATAATGAATAAGAAATAATAATGAAAAAAAATAAATTTATAAATAAATATATGAAATTAATAACGGGAGAGCAATTACCAATGAGGTTCGGCTTACGTTGAGCAGTGAATCTACTGCTACAACTGCAAGTGAAGAAGCTACTGCGAGATGCCTTCGAGACCAACTCAACCTGGATCTAACAGCTGAACATTTTCTTTAAAATAATCCTTAATTTATTGTTCATTTTCTATGCTACAACATGAAGATTCGATCTTAAATGACTTTTTGTAGAATCATTATGAAAACATTATGGAGAATTTAGTATAACATTATCCTATGGCTTTGTAATTAATTTGTTTGTTAAAACCCACGTACCATGTTTGGTCCCCTCGAAGTATTTTATTTGAAGCAGTTATCAGGTACACTTTAATGTAATGTAGAATGAACCAATTTATGTTTTCTACTGTACTGAAAATTAGTCAAAATTTGCTTTATAATTTGTATTTATAAAATTGTAACTTCGACCTATTACATCTTAGTGAGTTCATGCGGTGGTACATTTGTTTTACGGTCTCTATCTGCTACAAGAGTTCTCGGAGCCTGTTATTGGGGTCTTTATGCTGGAGGCATCAACGTCATCACTCCATTTGAAGTTGGGTTTGCAACACCATATGAACGAATTAGAAAGATGCCATGGACTGGTTTGCCCGTGGTCATTATAATTATCTGACTAGCCGACCAAAGCTAGGCGATTCAACTCGTTTGCTCGATAGTGCGTTCATCTTACAAGTCATAAAGTTCTTGATTGCCGTCCGTTGCACTTCTCCGGTGCCAAAATCCTAAGCATTGTATACCTTGAACATTTTCCTCCCAAATACGAAAGAAATCCTCTCAGAGATTTTACAAAAGGACAGGGTCTATGCCTCACAGATATATGATAGTACTGATGATGCATAGCTTCAACATAGGTTTTAAATATGGTCGAGATAAGTACTGTATCTAATGTTTTGTTGAATTAATTTCAATGATTATCAATTCTACTATTATCTATTTTCATGCCGTTTTGCTACTTTGGATACTCTGTTATTCGTTCCTATATTTAGTTTACTTTTTTACATTTCTTGGTTTATAATTATTTCTACATTAGCACAAACGTAAAATGTTAAATAAATAAATAAAATAATGAATTAAACAAAACAATACTTTCATAAATAAAAGACTTCTGTTACCCAGTCCCTAAATATTAACTGATCTATATTTAACTTGAAGTTTCTTTTATTTCCTAAACATCACGACCTAGTTCTGTAACAACAGTAATGATCATTAAGGGGGGAGGTTTTTTTTCTAAATTGAATGATATTTCCTTAAGTTAGTTTTTCGTTGCGATGGGCGTAATGTTGACCATTGCACGCTTGTATGCAATGGAGCACATAAAGTAATTTAACTTTCTATTTGACAAAACTTTTGCTAGTGTGTATTTGTCATTTGTCGTTTCTATTCTCCCATTCTGTTCTATCGTTGTTGGTACGTACAGTAATAGAGAAAGTTTACCACTCCCTCCCTCCGCTCATGCGGTCTTGCTTATGCTTTCGACGCATAGAAGCATGAGACGTAGACAAGCGAGATCTGGAAGTCACATATGGACATCGAGGGTTAAAAAAATAGAACGATTTTCTTGCAGTGCATTAAGTTTCGTTTTATCCCTTATCAAAGTCTACGTTCACCGGTGGTCCATTCACCTTTGAAGGTAATTTTGGTGCGGAAAGCGACGCGACGATAGCGTTGAAAGATATTTTTCTTTGGGATGTTAAAAAAATTGGGACAGAGCAAAACATCAAATAAAATCCTATCGAATCTACATTTGACCATATGTGATCACATTCTGTTACATTCCAAACGACATAAATGTTATCGTTGCTGTCATCATCATTATGAGCTGGCATTAAACAGCAATCTTCGCTTTACTTGTTCTGCGGCGTGAAACAGGACTCGTTCGGAAGTTGCCTGTCAAGAACTAGGATTTTTTTTCATGCGGAAAAGTTTATCACACGTATGATGGTTACCATTCGGAGAAAAAAAAACATGGATGTATGTGTGTATATATATGGTTGAGATTGACCAGCCAGAGGGTGGGAGACACCTATTGGGGATGTTCCTCGAGATGGTTGGTAATGGCGAAGTTTCAACCGTCTCATAATCGACCAGATGGGACGTACAGTTAGGGAGGTTAGAAAGCGATTTGCACCAAAAGTCACAAGATTGATGATTGTAACAGTGTCTTTGAGACACGATTCGAACTACGAACTGCGAAGTAAAGGTGTAGAAAAGACCAAGCTGAAAAAATTAAACGGCACGTTTTTACACAACTTTTAGTGCATTTAACAAAAATAAATCCATATAGTGACCGGTAATGCATATGGAAAGAAGAATTGAAATAATGCTAGGAAAGTTTGCTACGTGATTCCAGTTTAAGACAATTTGATAAAATATAGCTAAGCACAATATTTTTGAGCACAAAACATAGTTAAGCACAAAAAACACACAAACATTTTTCAAATACCTTTTCAAAAATGCAACGTACTACCGACGACGACAACGACGACCTGCCGCCATTGTATAACTCAATTTTTAATGGCATGGAAAGAACCCTTGTTTCACGTACACTTCTGGTATCTGGCTTGCGTTGGCTACCACGTGCAGATTTTATTTTGTGCAAACATATGCACACACATGTGACAATCCCGGATTTGAATTGGAGCTTCACGAAATTTATCTGATGTCGGTTCCCCATCGGATGCTGGTGGTTGCGACGTGTAAAAAGCATCATAACTGATATTTATGCGTAAATAAATCGTTTCCTACATCTCGAGGAAGACGATAAAAGCGGGCTTATTTGACACATCCCGAGCGGTGCACAATGGTGCTTTGTAGCAGGTTAGCATAATTGATGGCTTTATTAGATGTAAAAATGATGTTTAACTGCACAAAATTTATTAAACATAAAACGCTAAGGTTTGAACTATAGACGTGAAGTGAATTCAAAACCATGTAGTTCATTATTATTTCTATAATTCCTAAACTTTTTCCGCTTTAGGAGCTACTGTTTTAGATATAAAGTTATGCATACTCAAGAGTGTATTTATGCATTGAACCAAGCAAATCATACTTTATTGATATGTTCGCCTCGATATTCAGAAGAAAAAGATTATCCTCTTGTTACGATCTTTTGATGATCGTTATCTGATCCATCATGCTGTATTCTTCATCTTCTTCTGTTGTAACGCCATCTAGCGGACGCTAGTCTAACGATGCAATTTAGAACGATGCGCTAGTCTAACGAACGAAGGCACAGTGACGATTACCAAAACGTAGATGTCGTGATCTTCGTTAATTTTCGTGTTTATTTATTTCAATTATTATTTCTTTCTCAGTACAACGTCTAACCCATTCACACTCTGCGCAATCAACCACAAGACACAAGATTCACTTTTTCACCCGACCTCCTAGTTAACAGTTCGCTTATTAGTCGTTAGCTCGTATTTTCGCTCCATTCGAGGTTTACATCCATTTCTTGCACTATACTATGATATTGGTCCTTTACTGAAGCAGCTTAAATATGATTATCTCTCATTTAAAAATAAAACAAAAAATCGTATCGTTTTTGTGACGTCAGTTTTGTCCAATATCGGACGGTATGAATTTATTTAATTGTTTAGTTTAATTACATATCCTTCATTTTATCCTTCATGATGAATATGGCACTAGAAACCCGAAAAGAACATCGGCAGCCTTTGATTATCAGTTCGTTGCTACGACGACGTTATACCTTTGATGACAAAATTTGAATAGATCGAACCGATGAAGTACTTTGGATGATTGGTATCAAATGCAGGTTGGTGTAGAAACGTCTATTTGAGGTTGGCGGTGGTAGGTAAGCCGGAGGTGCTTTGATATCATTTTATAGTCAAAAACGTAAGAAAGTGGGAGTTTGGCAGATATTTGTCGATGGTGTCCGTCCGTAAGAGTTTTAACGTATTTCCAAATTTCCTAAGCTTATTCCGAAACACGTCGATATATACGTGTTTATTTAGTCGTTTGCCCTGCCACTGCCACAAATACATGTATTTATCGGATTTCAGTGTAAACTATGAACCAGCTTTTCCGATTATGGGAAAAACAGTATGTAAACGTTGGAAATATACTTTAAATGACACATCACTGATTTATTGTAACCAGGCCGCTGGAAAGGATGAGCGTGTGAGTGAAAGCAATGCGACTATAATTAATGGATTGGTCGTCTACATTATCGGTAATTTATGTAGTACGCTGCTAGAGGTGTAGTGCGATGTAGTAACAACCGCACCGAACAATTGTGCAATCAATAATAATTTTAAAACGTTTTACCAATAAAAAACTAGGACCCTAAGCGAATTGACAGGATTAAGCAGGAAACTAATCGAAGAATGTCGAAGCGGCTGTTAATTAATTGATGGACGGTCTAAAAAATGCTAACCAATGCATTACACAGTGGAACATATGAAAACACGGATAAAAGCATGTGTTGAAAGTTGTGCTATATTTAATGTAAACGTAGCGTATATAATCTGATGACCACTGAACGTATATTATACGCAAGAGGAATTTAAAATATCCCTTACGGTAGTTGTAGTTGCTTAAATATGTGATACAATTATGCAATTACGTAGCAGCTATTTGAATGTGGCGTTACGATGAAGACACATCATTCTCATGAACAAAGGTACATTAAGTTCTATATTTTTTATCATGTTCAATCGTCCTTTAGCATCCAATCCTTGTAGATTTGCTGTTTGACTATAAACAATAACGTAAAAGACCGTTTACTTGGGCAAGCTTTGAATTTGGTAAATAACATGCATTTACTTAAATAAAACAGTAAATAAAAAAGTTAAAAAAATCGATTTTGACTGTCCTTATGGTTCTTCCTGGATGGTAGAAGTAATTGTTATGAAAAATGCGTAATGTATGGATTGAAATTTGTAAAAACTGGGTTAAAACCCTTTGTGTTTCATAAGTAAATGGACGCGATTTTTCATGTGCCTCTTAAATGTAGTTCATCATACTCCGAAATGCTTTGGGAGTCAAACGCCGTTAAATATTGCAAGATGATCAAATCTGAAATTGGCTTCACCCGTTCAAAGTAAGTAAAAAAGGCAGAATATCGCGGAAAGAACGAAACCAAGGGACAGCATGTGGCGAAATATTACGACCCATCAGGACTCTTAAGATTACTTACACTAATCCGCAAAAGATTAAACTCCCTACAAGTATCAAGAGAGTTGGGTAATTCTTGTTTGTGTTATTACTGTGTCGTCTGTTGCATTCTATCTAACCTTTTTTTTTATTCGCTGTTACACCTCTGAGAAGAATATTGCAATGGTAAAGTTGTTTTTCTTGCCTGCCGAAATGTGCCTCGGTAACGAGCTAAAGATTGTAGATATGAAGAGAAAGCCAATATTTGGTAGGTTAATGCGTTCCACTATGTTCCGAAACTCCTGCACTAAAAAGAAACTATCGCCATTTAGATAAAAGTCTACGAAGAGAAGAACAATCATTGTGTTGCTGACCATGTAAGTTTTTGTTCTTCTCTATAATCCTATTAGATTTTGTGATAAAGTTTGGTTGCAATTAGCTAAATGGTTGCATTTCCAATTGTGCAGTTTCCATACGGAATATTCTCAACTGGAAAATTTGTTTTCAGTTAGATCGATTAGCCCTTAAGTTATGGTATCTTCTGTTGTATAAGCTAACAAATGTATTAAAAAAAATCTATTGAGTTTTAAAAATTAGTTAATCTGTTCAAGTTTGTGTTTGGTTTCAGTTGTTTTCTTCCCTTATGGTGATTTTACGCATAACGACTTGTTGGGTTAAAAATTACTACCGAGCGTGAAAAAATAAATGTTGTATGAAGTTTACAAATAAATCCTTAAAAATTGTTTATTACTCTTTTCTTTGTTTATTTTTTTGATTATAGAGATTCTGATCGATGATTAATATTCAACAAGCAACCACATGAATTGTGTAATTAAATAAATCAACCAAATCATTAATAGGAGAAAGAAACAAAAATTAAATAAAGTATTTTAGGGAACTACAATATGGACACTAAATATGGATCTCAATTTCTTATTGGTTTCCGTTGAGTTTCCCCTAATTACTCCTAAATAAACAGTTTTCTGTGTTCTTTTGAATGCATCTTTTTGCAAACAATTTCACCTTTCAAACGTTAGAAGTTTCGTGAACAATACAGCAGGGTATAACTTTTTGGCATCATGACTTGATAGCATGTCTTTACAGCCGTTATGAAACTCCACACACTTTTCAATGCTGAGTGCGGACGTTACGCACGGGCTCGGTAAATATAAATATTTTGCTTTTCCTCCATTTTTGAAATTTTTCCAAACAGCGACGCTTTAACTGATGAGTGTGATAGAAAAGACGGTGACAGGCAAACATCAAGACCGGAAAAGTTTTCCCACTTTCCATAAAAAGTTGTTACATGAACAGAGGGTAAGTAATAATGTTTTCCTACAAGCGATTATGCTGCAGTTGTGAGTTTATTAGAATAATTTTAAAAACTCGTAACACGTGTTCCAAACCGGTTAGCAAATTATATGTATAGCATACACAGAGCGAGTAAATGATGTGAGAAAAAAGCTTTGTAGAAGAAAATTGGGAAATTCACGTCTATTTCCGGTTTTATCCCTAGCACATTCCTGCTGTCTGTTTTGGGATGTTAGCTGTCAGGTCAAACGCAAACCAGGTAAGCGTTTTGGAATTTCATTAAGCTTCAACTCATTGTTTTTCACACCATGAAAAAATAAAACCCACAGAACCTGTGTACGTGTGAAATACGAAGCATTGTTGTACCAAGAAGGGTACAAGAGAAAGCTTGAAATTTTTAAGAAATTGCAATGTTATGCGCAGTGATTTTAGTTGTATTTAATTATCACGGTAGTTAGCTAAAGAGGTTATGGATATTCAACTAATCATATGAAAATGAATGAATCATAAAACATAAAAAATGATTTTGATGCTTGTTTATGCTAGTTAAAGTTTTTAAAGTTTTGTAAAACAGGAGAGTATAATACTGAATTGATCGAAACCCGACTGCAAACGGTGCAATTTAGAGGATAAATTTGTTTTTGTTTGCAAAAAAGCAAAAGTGAACAGTAAACGGTATGTGTATTGGAAGCAATGGAAAACCACCATCAAAGGCAAACTTTTAGCCTTAAGGAAGTTTGACTTCCTTTACGGCCAGGTTGCAGAGTCTTTACTTTTTGTTTGCTATTTTTCAGTTGGTTGATATTTAATCAACACTCGTTTAATTATGGTAAGTGCTTTCCGGTCTTATTGATTGAAGAACGGGGAACGGAAACTTAAACACTTAGCAGGAAGGAAAGTCGAAGTCAAGTGGCCGGTCGGTAGAACGAAACACACGAGACTAAATAGGGAAGAAGATGCTAAGGATCAAAATTTGGGGCCATGCGAGAGATAGATTCATCTGAAAAATGTACAATGCTGTCGAGCGGTTTAAAGCGTTACTTTACCCAGAGCGACCGTCTTGACCAATCGCAAGCACCGAAAAGTTTGAAGGTTTCGCTTAATTCATTTA
Organism: Anopheles culicifacies; assembly: GCA_000473375.1. Classification (NCBI taxonomy): domain Eukaryota; kingdom Metazoa; phylum Arthropoda; class Insecta; order Diptera; family Culicidae; genus Anopheles; species Anopheles culicifacies. Next base: position 17,268 of record KI422525.1, on the reverse strand, counting down.
TGCTTGTGAAGGATATCCTTTTTCGTTGTTTGTTTATTTTGGTTTAAGCACGAAAACAAAGCAATTATGTTTTTTTTGAACTTACAACATACTTGCTGTAATTTACTATTCTTCCAATCATGGTTCTGGAGTAATTAAATTTAGTTGAAATGTTTTAAAATACACAGATCAATAATTTGTTCAATAAATGTGTTTGTGGTTGTTACCAAAGTGAATCGATTTAATTTATGAACTTGATGTTCTCCTAATTGATAAACTTAATGAAGTTACAGTCACGATAATAAAAACACAAGTGACGGAAAACTTTAGTAAAACAACATTCTTTGGCAAAATAACATGCTACACGATGTCCTATTAGGTACAATATAGCTAACCGGCAACCGGAGCTGTACGACAGTTGTTGAACATTTTGTAAAACAAGCTTGCATGATAGTGGCATGTACGCATTACGGTTGTCAGGTTTGGCGGTTGTTCGGAGGATTCGATTGTAAGCGGATTTATCGATATCGATTGATGTTACATTACGTGGAAAGTCAAAAGACTCTACGCGTCCCATTGCGGTGCTTTTTCACTTCAAGTTATGCCCTTTTTACGTTTTACCATGTGCATGGCTGCACATCTGCAACCATAATGAAGTTGGTGTGCTTCTGTACGGTGCGCTAATTTGCGTTACTTTTTTTTGCGCTATCATTGAAATGTGCCTGCTATTGAATCATAATGAAAACCACGGTGACCGGTACCGTGAAAGCATTACCCCTTTTTTCGTAGCAGCGAGATGCATTTAAACAGCTCACTGTGCGCACCAGAGACTATTGAACTGGAGAGCAAGAAGGTATACGGTTCTATTCTGTTAATGAAAGGCGTAAAAGACTACGCGGCAAAATTTGCTGCTATTCAGGGCGTGTGGTCTCTGAGATAATAATTTAATTACTACAGACAATGACGGACTAAGACAGAAAGAAAGGTAGGATTAGTGTGGAGTATTCGTATGGCATTGGGCTCGTGGTTATGTGGATGTGCAAGGAATCGAAAAACCTTACGTGTATCCTATGGGTGATTTAAGCCGAACACAAACATCCCTAACCTATTCATTCATTGCTGGAGTAAATAGTTATGTAGAAATTTGTATATTTTTTTTATGATTTATGTTTTAGTAACAGCGTTTGTAAACTGGTCGAGCAAATTTTAATTTTCATTTACTTTCGTCAACGATTCAGAAATTGTATTTCTAATTATTTTACAATATTTTCCATTTTACTCTAATTTCTTGCCCCTTTCAGGTACTTTCCCTGGTTTGCTTTTTCATTTCTGTTCCTATTTGATATTTCAATTGGGTCTGCCTTCTAACCTGTCTGTCACTAGGACTCAACCAACGTTTGCATTGCAACAAATTGCTGTAAGTTGTTTTAAGCTTTTTTAAGCTTACCGTTGTTTGTTTGTAGTTTGCATAATCATCAGACACAGGCATGAGTTTCGAATGCCGTAAACCAAGGCTCAAACAGAAACGTATTACAATATATCGCCCGAGCTACAATCAATGCTGTAACGTCCAATCGATTGTACTATTAAACATTGACGATCTGCGGGATAAGCTGGGTTGAGGTGAGCTATCTGGGAAGGTATTTATGACACCGTCGGTAATTGAACTAGCGAACCCAGTCTGTAAAATCGTTGCAATGAAGACTGGCAGGATGATTGCAGGGAATCGTTGTCGTAAATCGTGCCTTTATCGTCAGGATGAGCTCATCAAAGGATAATAAATATTACACAGGCAAGGGGTGTTGGATAGCGCTAAAATAAAAGTAAAGCCATTTCGGGTGTGTAAGGTTTGATGAAAAATCAGTATGACATTGTTCCTCCGACGATTATAGTGAACTGTAATCCGCATTACTTTACAAAGCTTTTTACAAGCGCAAGTAGATGCTGTTTGCTGATTGCACCAGGTGTTTATGAGAGAATTATTGGTAGTTTCGTGATAAACGCAACGAATAACAAGGTTAAAGAAGGAAATGGGACACACAGTTTAACATTTTGTCTATTACACATTGTTGCGATAGGTAGATGTTCACAGTAAATATAAGTAAGTTAATTTTAGTATATGTTACTTGATACGGTTATCACGCTGTTTGTGTTGAAGGTGGCTTGAAGCTTTTAATATTTGACAAAAAATCTATTGTTTTGTATGAATCTATTGTAAATACTCTATCGAAATATAGATCGATCTTATAGAGTCGATGCTATGCCTAAGATATAAACTAACACCAAAACTAGTGAAAGAACATAAAAAATAAAGAAAAAAAATCACATTACTCTAGAATAGATGTCGTCAGCAAAGTTTCGATTATCTCAAGGAAAAGAAGAAACTGAGAGTAAATTGAATTCAAATATCGTACAATACGATTAACCTTTTCGGGCATCGATGGCTAACGTACCGGAGGCTGTTTCACCTCTCAGGGGTGAAGTTCTTGATTTTTGAAGTTTGAGCTGAAGAGCTGATTAAGGTTATAAATGGGTTCCCTTTTTTGGCGGGGGGGAAGGGGGAGCCCAGGTAAAAGCTGCTCTAGCCCATTTCAGTCTGAACCTAAATGTGTTCAAAGATATTTGCATTTGATTTTGATTTGCCCGGACAGGGATACATCCATTGGATTGTTGAAAGTAGCGGCAAAGTTCCGAAATCGAAAATAGCATTTCCTTGTAGTGCGTACATAGCAAATGAGAGACTAGGGAGAGCCGAAGTTTAGTACATTGCTCCGGTTCGCGCTACATTCCCATAAATTCCAGCATGAACTTATCTTGATTTAAAAGTGCGTTCTTTCTTTGTCCTGATTCCACGAGGGTTGAGGGTGCGTTGCTTGCACAAAAACCAAATGAACAAAGTTGTCATTCGATCGTTTGTGCTTCCGTTGTAGCATTTCATCAAAATTTCCATACAATCGCGATGCAGCACCGGATATAGCATATTACCTGCACACTTCCTTCCATCAGTTTTATTGGTTGTAACTGGGTTCAGAGCGTGTTTGCTAAAAAACATAAAGAAAAAAAACTGTAAAATGATTGTCAAGTTGAAGAAAAACTTCGTTCAATCCCTATCACCCTTAATCTACGTCCCATGAGCGACCGTCAGCGAACATTCCAATGGAATTGAATTCCTTAGTGAACGATAATTTTTCAGTTATTTTTGAAAGAATGTGGTCTATCTCGAATCACAAGGACGCGATACGAACAGTAAGTATCTAAAAACATAACAGAATAGTTCGATTGATGAGAAGTGTGATGGGAAGGGTGATTGTCTGGTTTTGCTCGTACTGTTTTGTAAATGGCGGTTGTATGATGTCTTCTGGTTGACGTGTAGACTTGTAATGAACACTGTTCACTTATCGATATAAGAAAAGCAGCATAGCAATGTAAAAGACCTGTGTTTGCATTACATTTTCTTATATCTTCCCTGTAAGTGTGAGATAATGTCTCATATCACGACATATCAATGCCAGTAATTAGGTTCATAGGCTGTACGTTACCCAACCGTGCTAGTGTTGCTGCACGGAATGCAAGAATTTGTTTTGTCTGGGATGCTATATTGCACAATTATCTGGCATCCAACCCTGGCAACAGCTATATAACAATGTAGTGTGCACAGAATGCGATACAGTTTTAAAGGTGATTGCGGTACCTCACTAGTGTAACCTTAGCTATGATAAAGATGAATTTCTTGGCTCTGTTGGTAGTTTCTGTTTCGGCATGTGTTTTAGCTGAACGTTCGAACAGTTTGCTGGACGATGTGGGAGATTTCGTTGATCTTCTGGACCTAGATCGGGTAATGCAGTTGACAAATGCGTATTATCTGAATGACGCAGATTTTCAGAACATGTTGGAATACTTGCAAAGCAAAGAGTTTTCTGCCGTATGGAATGGTTTTTTTGGTTTTGATGTGGTTCGTGAATTGGGCCAGTATTTGACAAGCGAAGGTGTTCCTTTTTATGATTATGTTGAGCTTGCTGCATATTTCATCGGTCAATCACCAGTGAACAGCCGTATCGTACAACGTCCAAGCAAAAGTGTGTATGAAAATATTTGATACTAACATGGCAGCGTTTTATATCTTTTCGATGCTATTTTAACCTCAAAGGAAAACATCGTGGCTTAAAGGCGTACGTAGAAGAGTTGTTGACTATACTACCGTGGAGCGAATGGAATAATTTGTACGAAATAAAGCAAACCAGCAGTGAACCATTCAGAGGATTGATTAGCAAGCTTCGGCATTTAAATTACATTGAACTGAAGCAATTTTATCAGGTAAGTGAAGGTCGAGATGCAAGTTTGTATATTTCTGGGAGCTTTTAAATACTCATTTTTTTGTATCCACTTTTAGAACAGCAAGGAGTTGAGATCGTTTGTACAGGTCCTTAGAAGCCATGGATTAAATGTTGTAACGTATGAACATTATTTGAAACAGTATTTTCGTTGGGCTGACGCTGTTAAACCAAAGGACATTAATTAAACGAGGGAGAATGGTCTGGAATCTTGTGCTATATCAATAAAACAATTGTGGCAAATATGTGATTGGTTGTTTCAATTTGTAAAAACCAAATAGGTGATCAGGACGGTAAATCGGAGATGAAAAAAAGGTTGCAAAATAAATAAAATATGTTTTTAAAATCATTAACTTCCAGCGTAAAGCTATTCTTCAAATGGCACAATTCAAAATAATCCATTGAATAAAAAAATCAATCGAAAATATGACCGGATTCGGTTTTTGGGTACGTTTATAGGATCGCGTGTAGCATACCATGGTTATAATCGATTTTAAGCTGTCTAGTAGAAGGTTATCAGTTTTTAACGCGCTTGATGGTTGTTTTTTGTTGTTGGATGAGAGTTTTTTGAAATGCTTCTCTGCCAATTTCGGTTTTTTGTGGAAATAAATCTTTGACAACATACCAGTGTACAACACGGCACTTCTAAACCAATTGTTGGGGCAATTTGTGCTCAGTATCAAATTGGTCCGATCCTGTTAAAACGATGCAACGCACGAATGGCGAGCAACAAAGGCAAGCTAGAGAAATAGAAAATCGCAAACTATGGAAGGCATGCCGACCAGTGTGCTGCGAATAAAATCAAGCTCCTATCATGTAGGAATCCGGCACTGCCCTGACATGGACGGACGTGACGTCCTTTTCGCACGTAGCAGCGAAGATTGACAGGAGAGCGCCTGTGTGATCAGAAAATATACAACAGGCAATGTTTACCCAATGACATGGTGCCTTCGAAATTAAACGAATTTGTTTGTTTTCGGAATCAAGCTCAATTTGGTCGTGCACAAGGCACCGGCTCAGGAAGAGGTCGTACGTAAAAAGGGTTTTTTTTTGTGGGGGGTTGTCATTCCGTTTGCATGAAGAATTTTCTTATTTCGTGCTTCGGAAGTGTTCCTGCCATGATCTAATAAAAAGTGTTGATATTGTGAATCAATGCGCTTCGCTGAAAATCGAAAACCCTGACCGAATGTAGTTTAACAGTATTTAGGTACGCATTGGTAAAGTTTGCGGTGAGAGCAATTGATTTTTATTATTTGTTGATGTATACCATTTTTTAAAAGGTAGGAAATTTTACCTGCCGAGCTGTTTTCATATCACTAAAAGATTTTTCGAGGTGTTGTGTGGTACACAAACAGAAGTTAAACGTAATAAAAATAGTGTAGAAAGGAACTCAAATAATTTCAATTGTTCAATTTCACTTTTTCAATTGGTGACCAAATTGGATGTAGCAAAAATGGCCATAAAAATGGCCCCATAAGCTGGCACTGAAGCCTCCCGATATTCAATGATTCCGATCATTAGTTGCAACTGATATTGATAAAATTACTTCTCACAATTATTTGTTGTCAGTGGATTGCAACTTGTTTTCACACAACAAATAGGAATAACAGCTTATTTGCTTCTACCTTTTCCTTTGTTTACTGGTACACTTACCTAACTCATCAGAAGAATACAAATAAGCAACATAATAATTTTTGTTTGTACAATTAACGAACTAACGGTTAAGAGATATTAACTTTAGGAGGATTTTATAAGAACTCCATTGAGACGCTATGCGGTACATGATAATACAAACCAAACGCAAACTATTTCATTTTACCAGAAACACCAGAATTGAAAGAAATAATATTTAAAAAAATTGTAGTATTTCCAAACATGTTGTACTGTTATGATTCGTATTGCGTATATTTCTATAATGCCAGCCATGAAACCTTACTTGATTAACCCTGCATTCGAATGTTGTGCATTCCACTATTACGGAGTTAACGATATTTTAAATACAAAAAATATGCATTATTTTGTCCTATCTAGCTATTCAAAATCACGCTCGAAGTGGTAAAACAGTACTGCATCGCAGCCTGAGTGCCTTATGTTATTTGAGTTACAGGACAGTGCAGAAAGGGCAATCATAAAGTATCATGGGTATAATACGTTATGGTTTCGTTAGCATTTGGACGCTTTGCTTGGCATTCAGTTACAATTTAGACACACTAAATGTACTGTCGGAAGTTGCAGTTCGTTTGGAGGAACCGGATATTCATGACATTTTGTGCATTGACTGCCATGGACATTGGGTCGAAGATTTGATGGTTGCGTTTCAGAAACAACATCCCTACATGCCGATCATAAACATTGATATTGAATTTGTTGGATTTTCTATCATCAAACAAACGGTGCGCAAAGCTAGTATTGTGCTGATATCTTGCGTATACGACGGACAGGTATGGAGGGTTTTGATGGTCAGTAAAAGTTGGTAATCAAATATATTCTGTGTTTATTTCCTTTCTTTGTGCAGTGCAAAATGGGACAGCTGGAAAAAACGTACATAATCAACAAATATTCAATACATTTTCAGCTGTTTAACAATGCCACACGATCGGAACTGGATAAAGCGCTCGCGGATGCTAAAAACATGGGTATTTCGTTGGTTGTGCAGTTGGTGGAAAATTGGGACGGGAGCCCGCGGCTTAAGGTACGATGTGGTGGTTTTTTTCTTGACACATATTTGGAACCCCCGCTGGAGCAACTGCCAGATATGATCTTTAACGGATCTCTAACGACACTTGAAAATTTTACGTACCAAGTCGCGGCTGCACCAATTTCGACCAGTTTTTTTGTGTTACATGGAAAGGTCGTGGGTTTCGAGATAGACATTTTTCGCTTAATAATTGCACGGCAGAAAGCACGTGCTCGGTTCCATTTTACAAAACCGTCCGAATTAGGCAAGGTACTGCAACAGTTGTACTATGGAAAGATTGATCTGCTACTGAACGTTTTGCAAACTAAAGAGCATTACAATTTTGTTCGAGCATTTTGGCAGCAGCATCGTCCTTATTGCATTTTGCTGCCGAGGAAGCTTGAACGGATGCATCTAGAAGTGTTGCTACATCCATTCGAGTGGCGAATTTGGGCTGTTTTCGTGGGCATGTTAGTGTTGATGCAACTGGTCAATCTAATTTTTCCCGCTAAATTTAATTACAATCTTATCATGATATGTTTCTTCGGAAGTGGACCACCAGAGCACGTGCTTCCATCATCCGCACGGTTGATGGTGTGTTCTGTATGCATAATTCTGTTTTTGCTAACGGAAACCTACCAAGCCATTCTACTATCGTTGATTGCAGCCGATTCGTATATGAAAAACCCGGAGACTGTCGATGAATTCCTGAACATGAATATGACTCTTTACGCAATCAAGGTGTCAGCGCTTATGTTACCGCCGGAGCTGCTCTCTGTTACGACCGCCGTACCGAAGTCCTTAACAATCTACTCGATGCTTATTCACGCGACAGTGCAAGCCTGTTCGGATGCTTTATTCTGGAACACAAACCCTCTGAAGCTTAACCTTCCAGTAAGAGATCAGCTGATCACTTTACGGCCTCCAGTGTTTTACGCACCACATTATGTTACATTCAGTCACCTTAGTCCCTTGGCGCAGGCATATCAATTGCACATGGATCGGTTATTTGAAGTTGGTATTTATCATCACTTTCAACGGAAATGGTATCCCACAGAGATGTTGGCTGAGAATGACGTTACATTTAATGATTCGATTGTTTTGGCTGAAGATCTTATTCCTGTTTGGGAGTTGTTGGGATTTGGTTTGCTTTTTAGTTCATTTGTATTTGCATGTGAGTGGGCATACTTCTACATCAGATTTCGCTGGGTCAGATAACTCATCAAGACAAAATACAAAATGAGGCTATTTGGTGAACAATTCTGCTCTCTTAACCATTTTGATAACGGCAAAGTTTTGCTTATGATTTCGCGTTGAAGTTTACAAATTGAATAAAATGTACAGTGAGTCCAAAAAGTATTCGTCTACCTGACCATTCTGCACTAAAAGACGAATTGGCGCCGTAACGGACATCAGATCATAAAACTAATGATGGGGATTGATAGTAGGACAATCTATACATACTTTTTGTCCAATACCAGTTTTTAGAAATGTTAAATACCAGCAAGGCCGGTACCAAAACTCAAAAACTCTTTTTTTCAATGCGCAAAAAGTATTCGTCTATATGGCTTTTGACGCATCCAGGGCAATGAATAAGCACCAAGACGGGTTCTTACTTAGGCAGTACTTAGTAAATAGTGAAAAGAACACATTCCATCATAATTTTACAGATCATGTTGCACCCCTGATGGATAATACGCAGCTAAGGAACAAACGGGCTCAACCAAGAACTATTACAAAGAAAAAGTTGGCCTAGGCCTCCACAATCAGTGTAAATTCTTTTGGGAAATCGGAATGCATGTGGAAAGACTTTGTTCTATCGATCAACATGTGTTTGGCCACTTCATGGACACTATAACAATGCGAAACTAATAACGAAGTAATAATCCTTGGAGGTTTACCTACGAGGTTGAGGTTTTTAATGTCCAGAAAATCTTTGGCAACCTAGGAACCATGACATCCAAATTGGACAGTGAATTTGGGAGTAGGACTACAATGGCATATCACATTAGAATTAATGATTCCACGGGCAAGTAAGGTTATAAAGATCCGTCAAGAATGATCTACTAGAAGGAAGTTTTTCATTAATATAACCAACCTCCAGTAACGTCAATATTTGGCCAAGGTGTGTCAAATTATAAAGGAGGACGATTAGAATGAAGGCCTGTTGACCGATTTAAAAAAGTACAACGAATTGGGATCATACACTCAT
>KI422524.1:69361-99555 GCA_000473375.1 Anopheles culicifacies | reverse complement strand
TTAAGCATTATCTATCTCTTGAACTGCTATTTGCTTCATTGCGAATGTTGTTGCTTCTCACGTGAATCCTGTGTGACTAGTGTCTAATTCAGAAAAAAACATCCGACTCAACAAATCGGCCTGCTGATCCTGGTTAGCAATTCTTAGGTCGTTATCTTCCACACCGTTGGGGAAACAATGTGGCAAATCCTATTACCACCTGTTAACTACTGCCCAGTCAGTATCAGCAACTAAGACTGGCGGCAAAATATTTGACCACCGGGCGTGTTCGTGCCGAAATCCAATTCCCCGACTGGTCGTTAAGCTATTTTTATCGTGTAAACATACGACACGGTATGCTAAGGAAAGACACAATCCACTTATGCGCTGGATCGGTCGAACCCGATTGGACCGCTTTAGTTGATTGATTAGATTTGTTCACACAATGCCTAAGGGCGAGTATTTCGCACACCATTCACAACACACACTGACGACATGTTGCTGTAATGAATGGTTTAGTAGATTACCATAGTTACAAGTGCCAATGAACCTATGACTGAAATCTGCGACTGTTGATTGCTACAATGTAAATGTTCCCACCCTTTCCGTGACCGTGATTTCTACACAACCACATGTGTTGGTGGAGTGTTTAAATGAAAAGTGAAAAGCGCCTGCAAGCGCTTCGATGGGAGAGATTTGTTTTACTAACCCAAAAATAAACACATCACTATACTACAGTGTAACTGCCATGCAAGCCGCCGTTACACACTGTACAGCAAATGTGTACATACATTCCCGGTTGTTTTGCGCCGAGCACCGCCACTGCCGGAGGGTTTGTGAAAGGCAGCTTATAGAACAGGTGTCGTAATAAGTGTGTTGAGGTAGGTTTCGCAATATACCGCGAACCATCTGTACCGCGCGCTCTAGTGGACAGGACAACATTTTGAGGGCACCGGTAATTGGCCTAATTGAATTTGAATGTCAAGGAAGCATGAAGGAATGTGCATCGTGTAATGTTCTAAAATAGACGACCTTTCAAATTTGGTGTCACTGAAAAATATCTTTCTCATTTTTCCAAAGCTATAACATTATTTTACTACAATCTAAACGATAATCTGATATCTCCAGAAAACCTAATAGCTTTTCTGGTCTGCATCTTTGCCACTTCCCACTTCGTAAAGCGTAAATCGTTAAAAGAAGTGTGTTTTTTGTTGCTGAACTCAGCAGCACACAACAGATGGTTAATGGCGTTAAACACATCCTACCACTACCCGGATGGAGCAACATTAAAACGGAGAAGATTTCGTGCGTCATTTGCGGCTAATCAGTAGGCGCCTGAAAGTACCTCTTGCTGTCGGGTCATCATGGGTCATTTGTGTGGAACGTGTTGTGCATCTTCCTCACATTTCGTTGTTTTTTATACATGCCGCTAAAGCATGATCGATTAGTTTCTGCCGCTTGATGTCTGCAAAATCAACGACGGACAAGTATGCGAAACGATCGGCTCATTAAAAAATGAGGTCTAAAAATTGTGAAAAACGAGCAACACAGTGCTGTGGCAAAGCGGCTATAGATAACGTGCAGGAAATGCATTGAAATATAGCTCTTGCTGCGAACATAATTCAAACTGTCGAAGGAAGCGAATGTTGATTGAAAGCGTGTATTTTTTTATTTGTAAACAAACTTGGGTGTTTATCGCAAACACGAACAGATTTCGTCGGTTTCCATGTACCGCGACTCCCATGTGCATTTAGCGGATTAGAATAGGGTGTTATCGCATTTGGAAAGTCTTATCTCGTTCCTCCGTACCTACGATGAAAAATGTATTAAATATTTGTAAAGAAACGTGTCTAAACAATTGATTATTTATTTCACTTTCAGCTCGCGCTCTGTGCGAACCAGAGAAACGGATTCTACTGCCACGACCAGAATAACCGTATTCCAACCAACATCAAACATGCAGGATGGTCTCATTTCCCGTGCGGGAGCAACTATCTGTAACGATGGCTATGTCGGCAAAGGTTCCGCCAGCTTCGACCCTATGGACAGCACCCAGGGTCAATACTCTCCAGCGAAATCCTGCACCCATCTCTCACGACCATCCGCTTCGCCCCAGCACACACCAAACGGTGATTTCAAACTCTGTGGGTACGAAAGCTCGTGTGGTCCACTGGGTGACGAATGTGTTCCTAATACCGCCGGCGGACCACGTACTGCAGGTGGCGGAAAGGCAGACCTCTTCGGTGTGCTCGAGTTTTGGTTAAAATTGCGATACGATCTAACGACAGCACCGTGGGAACAGTTGAAGTCGGTTCAGCTCAAGAATCCACGTGCTGCGCCCGGCTGTGCGTACATACCGACAAAGGTAAATTGTGTGACTTGTTTGGGGCCGATATAGTCGAGTAGCTTTCTTATCGGGAAGTGAAGAAGTAATCGTGATCATGTAGATTTATGGCGGAGATTCCGATGTGGAATGTTATGCGAGATAATTGTACATTAATATCTTTTGATAAGCTACCCGTGCACGGTAGAGCGATTGATGTCCCGTTGTGTCTAAAGCATGTGCGATAAGGCATTGGAGTGTACCACAAACACGTTCTGAATCATTACGCGTACTTTGTCCCCATTTATCGACGTCACATATGATGCAATTCCAATCAATTAGGTACCTGCCTGCTGACAATTAATCCTTTTTCTTTTGTTTACTTTTAGATTGAACATATTGCCAACATAATAACGCACGGCATCCTAGTTCTGCCTTCGATGTATGCAGGATTAAACCTTTACGGTAGGAGTCACACGCCGGCTCAAACACTGGCGGCAGTCATTTATGGTGCCGCACTATCGATGCTGTTTTTCGTATCGACTTGCTTCCACTGTGTCTGCTACTGCAATCACAACCGTCCGCTAAAGGATGCCCTGCACCGATGCGATCGTGCCATGATCTACATCTTCATTGCCGGTTCATACTATCCGTGGCTAAGTCTAGGTCACACGACCCATCCACATATTGTTTCGGTGGTAAAGTGGAGTGTTTGGGTTATGGCGGTACTGGGCATTGTCTACCAACAGGTACGGTTAACGGTTCGACTAATCGCATTTTGCATGATTCATTTAATGTATTTCTTATTTCACAGATGTACCATGAACGCTACAAGTGCTTGGAAACGTTCTTTTACGTTGTGATCGGGCTCGGTCCATCGGTTGTGATTGTGCTGTGGGGCCACGAATTTACCGGCATGTCCGAGCTAAAGTTTGGTGGCATTCTGTACATTATCGGTATCGTCTTCTTTAAATCGGATGGGTTGTTTCCGTTCGCTCATGCTATCTGGCATCTGTTTGTGGTATTCGCTGCGACGGTACATTACCTAGCCATCATGACACACCTGTTCCCGAACTCGGGTGGCATCGTTACACCAGTGGTTGGATCGGTAACTGGTTAAATTACTGGATAGAGCTAGAAAACACTCGGAAATCGGTGGTGGAAGGTGATATTTATCTTTTTTCATCCATTCTCATGTGCAAAGCGGGTATATTCGAATAGAACAAATCGATTTATCCACGTTTACGATATTCTTTTGTTCGTGAAAACTTGTGTTCATCGTTTTTAAAAGTGTTAGTTATGTTTGTATAGTGTAACATAGGTACTTTGAGGCGTGTAGGAACTATCCCTATAAACTGAAGTAAAACAAATGTATACAAAAAAGGCATACCCCACTTAGGAAGAGGAAAGTTTCCTAGAAACGAATAATATATTTTTATCGTAACATTTTCGTACCAGTGTGAGGAGACGGTAAAGGGTAATGAATGTGAATGGTAAATGGCGCTCTACCAGGTGTAGTAGCCCAATTCGGTTCAACTCAGCTCAATTTATGAATATGTTACTTTTTCCTACCTATTAGTTCTAAGCATTTCGTATGCAATGGTAATACTCAAGCTATATGCTCTGTACTATTTTTCTCGAAGCTGTTTCTTAAGTTAGTTTACTAAAAAAATGCTCAAGACCAAGATATTCTGAACGACAGACAAGGGGTTGACGACTAGCATAGTTTTGGTCTTATTGTGATATGTAGCAAGAGTAAGGAATGGTTACATTTAGTTAAATTAAGTATAATTTTCCCCAGTTCTTCGTGCAAGTGGTAGTTTACATTATGCATACAAGTAAAAGCAGTGTATAAGTTCCAAACAACCAATCATGGAATTGATAACAAAAACATATATACTTCCCGAACAGGAACTGGGCAATACTAGTTCCAAAATATGTAAACGTGTATAAGTAAAACCACCAGAAAACAAATGGTGCTCTCTATGCTTTGGGATTTATCAAATGAAGTGGGTTGATATTATTTTTCGGGAATGGATACATAATAGTAGCGCCAAAGTGTATAGTCCATGGGGAAATTCGACGTTTATCTAACCGGCTATGGTTGAACACCGGTTTAAAGTCTGAATATCTTTAGTGAGGGTAAAAAGGGGAATTTGCTTTCCCCAACTACGAGAAAATATGTTTCGGGTTGGGTGAATTCTCGTAGCCAAAATAGTAACCGCCAGATACTCGGCTTCATCACCTACAATCCAGTAGCGAAAGTCTCTCTTGAATTATATACACAAACATGCAAATAAATACTCGAAAGATTACAAACCCACCTTTACAGTAGAGTTCAACAGCATTGTTCGGATTGAACTTAAAAAATAGTCGCTCATTTAGGAAAGAGAACATAACGCACTGGTGATAGCAAAAAAGAGCGACACAACAAATGTTGAATAAAATGTGTATTTATCAGTAACGAATGTGACCAAAGTATTCTACAAGTGAACTGTGCAGACGATTAGAAACCCATCGGTAACATCAACCTTTTGTAAAAGAGAACTTAAAGAGCAGAAAATCCACCATTCCCTAGCAAACTAGCCCATCGCACGTTAGTTGAAGTAGTAGAAATCGAGTATTATAATATCGAAACCAATAATGTAGCCTTTGAATCGTACATACTTCCTCGAAACTGGTTAATACAATTACAGATAACATTTAAAACACAATCGTATTTTGAGAATAATGTACAATCAATTAATAGAAAGAAAAATGGCTTTTTTCGGAACAGATTACTCGCGCCTGTAAATATGTAACCGTTTATGCGTTTTGCTAAATCGAAAAACAACTTGCATACCTTTAGGCGTTTTGAATTCAAAACAATCCGATGCAAACTGGTCGACGGGAAGAATGCTGAGCTTTGATCATTTTTTCTGCTCTGCCTTCTTTTAATGAACAGGACCTTTCATAATTTCGTGCAAACGGCGAGTTTGTCGCTCCGAATGGCGGAAAAATTTATCCAACACATATTCGATCTCCTTGCGTGTGTGCAACGGTGGCCAAAGGGTAGTAATGGCGAAGTGACTGCAAAAGAATCGACAGGTATGAGAAGATTTTATTAAAACGTGCATTCATCCTTCACGAATAACTATGTACCGGTGGAATCGCATCGAATCGTAGGCCGAATTTTGCATTAATTCTAGCATTTTCAGCTCGTAGTTAAACTGTTTCTCGTAAAGCATGTTATTTGCATGATACCGTTGACGACAGATGGCCGAGCTGAAAGGAAACCCGTACACATCATCATCCTGTGGAGGAAAAACTATCTCACCCTGCGTCTTACTACGGTGACTGTAAATTGGTGTAGCTGGGATGTAGGCTTTCCTCCGATCGGTTCGATTTAACTTTCTTTTTTTCGCCTGATTTTCGTTTAGATTCACGGCGTTTTTTACGCTGCTGCTGGAAGTTGCTCCTATCCATTGGATCACGAATTTCTTACTCACGTGCGTTCTGATGAGGTTAGTTCATAAATAAACACAATAACAAACGTTCCAAAGGATTTAGCCTCCCATCAACATCACCATACGTGCAGAACTAATCACAATTTCCCAAACTGCACATTTTCTGTCGTTATCGTTTCTATGGTAACTGGTACGGGAATAGCAAAGTAATCGATTTGTTTGGTTAATGTAGGTCAGCAAAGAGGGAAATTGGAATCAGGTGGAAACACTTTTGCCCCAAACATTTTCTGATTGACGGAGGAATTTGCTTTCGTTTTCATAATATTTGCATCGGCCAGTTGCGCAGGGGAGCTTTTCGATTTTAAACGTTTATCGATTACTTTTCAAAAGAATGTCAGGAAACAGCGTTCGTATACTTTTACAGTATCAGTTGCCTGAAAGCGTGATGGGTGTCCTTGCAAGGATTCTTTCCGTTAACAAACGAACCGTCGACGAATGCTCTGCAGAAACATATTTATACAGTAAGCTTCAAAATGTAACGCGTCTCGCCGCGCAAAAAAATGTACAAACATCGGTATTATTATTAGCTTTTGAGATATGTTTCATCGAAGTTGTCATATTATAATATCGATTATGCAAAAACTAAGAATATGAACTATGTATTGCAACGCAGCAAACGTTGCTTGGTAGTCGAATCGGTTGTAACTGACGTTATATAGAGGAGTGTCTCAGTTTTTCGCAAATATTGTTTTATTTTTATTTTTTCTTTGTGCACACATTGTGGCAATGTTCCGCAACGCTTTCCAGCACAAATTCGTTACGGTGTTCACTAGTGGTGGTAGCAAGCCGCTCTCGATTTGGGATGTGCACACAAAAAATGGTCATGTTAGGCGTGTGACCGATGAAAACACTCGTTCACTGGCCTTTGAGTTGATCGGTGTAAACGTTGCTACCACATACATGGTAGCACCATGTGCGCCGTGTCCCTCGCTCTCGATCAAACTTCCGTTTCTTGTGATGCTGGTAAAAAATATGAAAAAGTTTTTTTCATTCGAAATTCAGGTGAGTTTAGTGTTTGGCATATCAGCTACGATGCCGAGCTCGATCATTCTCATAGCTAATCGATCCCATTCTAATCAGATTCTGGACGATAGACAATCCCTGCGTCGTTTGCGCTTTTCCAACTATCAAAGCGTAACGCGGATTGATAACTTCAGCACCTCCATACCGTTGTCTTTGTCCCCGGGTTGGGGTCAAATACAGATAAACTTGGCCGATTTTACCCGCAAAGCCTACGGCACTAATTATGTCGAGACGGTCCGCTTGCAAATACATGCAAACGTGCGTATCAAGCGCATTTACTTCTGTGATCAACTGTATACGAACGACGAAACGCCGCCCGAGCTGAGACTGTTCCCACCGATCAGACCAAATCGAATGGTGCAGCTTAAGATGCAGCAGAAGCAGCCCAAGATACCACATGAACCGATTGAGACGGTTCGACCGCCGACACCGATAGATGGTACTGATATTCAGTTGGAAAGTGAACTTGCACCCGCACAGTGCGCCGTTGGTACCGAAATCTAAATCACTGTTGGATGATAGCTAGCAAGGTGTGTTTTAGCACTAAAAACACGTTTCTGTGATCTTTTATTTGTAAAAATTATTGTTATGCAGAATAAGCTATTGAGCTACAATTCAAAGACTGATCTGTTTCGGAACCGGTATTTTAATTTGTGTCGATGAGAAACGATTTTATTTATTTCCATAACCATTACGTTACACCAAACACGTGGTTCGAAAAATTGTAGCAATTAAAATTTGAAATTGGCTGTTTGACATTTCCAGATTGACATAACGGTGCAAAACGCAAAGCCAAATTCTGCAGCACGGCGCCATGTGCAAACGTCAAGTTTGGTCAACATTTGTCAATCAATGCGGCAAAACTTGTGTTTATATTTTTCGGCATTATTCGTAGCAAAATTTATACTGATCTCATTTCAACAAATAATAGTTTATGTAAAAGCATCGTTAAACATATAAGTACGTGTGTAGAGGCAAAAATGTAATAAATTGCAGTTTTGACCGAAGCCAAAAATACGCGCCTAGCAAAATGCGTTGACAATGCCTGTCAAAGCTGTACGTAACCAACACTATCATCAAAATGTACAAGCAGGTACGATAATTGTATCAAAGTTTAATGTTTTCTGCATTTTGTGTACGGTCACGGCTATAATTCGGTATAGTTTAAGCTAAAATTGGTGTACAGGAATGTAGAATGTTAGCAAAAGTAGTAATATAACGATACGAAAAGATGTAAAACGCAAACAATTAGCGGTGGAACTGTCGCTTGGCTGTGGATGTGTTGTGTTGTTAGAAAAGGAGTGAAGAAAATTGGTGATTAGTTTCCGATGTCTGGCAGTGTTTAATCGTTCAACGTCCCATAAGAAAAGCTGTCATATGTATAATGTTTTTCACAAAAAAGAGCATGCATCGTCTTGAAAAAAGAAATCTTTTGGAAAAAGACGCATCTTTATTTTAATGACGCTAGCGGAAAAGGGAAGACAGGCTGGGATGCAGAAATATTGGATGCGTGGTCTGCGCGTTACCCACAGATGGCGTTAGTGTAGCAGCCGAGCGATAGAAGCTGCACTGTGATTGGTCGATGGAGAAATAGAGTGAAAATTTGTGAAAATGTGATGTTTCGCTTACATTAGTGGACTGGAAAACTGTGCATTGGACGGAAAATTTTTGTGCGAGGTCTTTGAAATCTTTTTCAGACGGTAAAATTGCACCGTGAGCATTTGGGAGTTAAAAAGAATCCATGGCATCGGCGCTTGATGTTTGCCAAAATGGCGACCTAGCGCATCGACCAATCAGCGTCGAGCTTTGATAGGTGGCGTACATGATCGGAATTTTCAGTACAATCGAGGTCTTCGCGTCATGCTCTGCAGAAGTGCGTCTTCTGTGAGCAAAGTCGGGTCGAAAAGATAGCACAGCAAAGGAAGCAACGATTCGAGCCTCCGTTTGGCTGGGAAAAAGGAAGAAAATTGCCACTATTTTGACATGTGTCAGGATGAAAATAAAGGGCAATAATATAGTGACAACAATTTAGTGGTTTGGAAAGCGTTTGTCGAGAATCCGCCGCGCGATACATGGGAAGGTAGGTTTTTCGCTCGCCATGGGTAATAATGCCCGTGTGGCATAAACTGTGTGTGATGCTCGTTACTACTCTGTGTGTAGCGAAAGAGCGATAAGTAAAGCTGGTCGGAAAATGTGTTGTCCTGGTGGAGTGCATTGCCAACTGCATTATGCGCTATGTTAGTCTGGTGAAAACGCATCAACAAACGACGGTAATGTAGTTGAAGAACGGTAGAAAACTCTACGGTCGTAGTGTGCATTGTGCAGTGGGGACGTTCGGGCACACCGTGCCGTGGTTCGTTATAACTCTAGAAAAAGAGTAAATAAAAGAATTCAGTCGCTAGTGGCAAAGCATTCGGTTATTTGAAATATGTTTCGATCAAAGCATGCAAAACCGTAGGACTAATGCTTCAGCATGGTAACAATGCTAGGCAACGATGCCCAATATATGACCTATTATGGAAAATTATCTCTCCAACTGCTGGAGGAGATCAGGTTCTAACTGTTTCGGTTAAAATCTTGCACGGGCTTTAATGTTTATCATCTGTTTTGTTTTCTTTGCAGGCTTTCGTTTCTAGAAGTGGATTACAGTAATAGAACATAGTGTTGATGTGTTTTTGAGCTTACCGTAACTCCAGTAGAGGCTTGTTTCCGCTACCGAACGATTGGGCGGAAAATAGAAGCTTTACTCATAAGGACTACCGAGCGAGAAAGCCTGACTATGCACGATTTACTGATACAGTTAGTGGATTAATCGAAACTCAGATAGTTTGCTTATAAGATTGCATCTAACATAGTGAAGAACAGACAATGACGGGACGGCAGACAAATGGCCCAGGGGGCAGTGCATCCGTTGGCAAACGGAGGGGTCGTCCGCCAAAAACGGCCACAATGGAACGGCCCAAGAAGTTCCAGTATCATCTGATGAAGAAGCCCAAATATTTGTGCAAGGATGGACAGGACGGCAGTACACCGTCGGCGTCACGCGCCTCATCGCCACATGGCAGTGAGGAGAGCCGTCCCTCCACCTCTCGGAGAACACCGGCAACGAAAGGTACGAGAGGCAGAAAATCGACGACTCGTGGACGACCAAGTGGCCGAGGCCGTGGAGGACATAATAACTCATCTGCCAGGAAAGGTATGTCGAATGAAAATTGTTAATTTATATCAAAATACACCCATGACACATTATTCGGGTTTGCATCATGCTCCTCGTTCCAAAACATCACTAGCACAGACAGTTCCTTCTTCGCTGCGACACTGTTAATCTGTGTGCGTGCGTGTGTTCGTTTTCCCTCCATTTTTTCGCTACCACGGCTGAACCTTCTTTTTGACAGTTAGTTGTTGGGCCGGACGCACAAGTGCTGAATGAGGAAGAAGGACGCAGTGTCTAGAGCAGCGGGGAAACTTTGTTTTGATGAAATTCCCTTTTAAGTTGCATTTCTTTTTCGACGCCACCTGTCTCCATTTTTTTGTGTTGTTGTTGTTATTGTTGTAGCGAAATTGAGACAGATAAAATTGTTGAAAGAAACAACATTAATAATTAGTAGCATATTGAAGATTTTGTGTTGTTGTAAGAACTGGCTCCTAAAGAGCAGGTTCCGTGGGTGAAGCGAGTCAAGTATAAATGAACTAATAACTACGTTTTTTAACGATTGTATTATTATCCACCGAATGGATGAAACTTATGAAATTTGTTGTATTTTAACAGCTTACTCGTACCATGATTCGGAATATCATTACGGTTCCGACTTTGGGGATGACAGCGACAAAAGCGATCTCGATGATGATTATCTGCGTTCGCCCAGTGATTCGGACGAAAGTCTCGGACATGAATCTGACAGTGATTTCTCGATGACCAGCTCGAGTGGAGGGCCCGGTATCATCAACGGGGCGATTTATCTGAAGGACCCCAGTCCGGATCCGGTTTGGTTGCAGGAGCGCGAAGTTCCGCCCCTTGAATTGCCGGAATCGTCCAACGATCTGCTAGTGCCTACGGACATTGTGCTCAAGTGCACGTCCATCTATGAAATCATCCGACGTTTCCGTCACCAGGTTCGGCTGTCGCCGTTTCGCTTCGAGGATTTCTGTGCTGCTATCTGGAGTGAAGAACAGAGCGCTTTACTAACCGAGCTGCACATTATGCTGTTGAAGGGCATCCTGCGAGAAGAAGATTCGCAGCAAACGCACTTCGGACCGCTCGATCAGAAGGACAGTGTAAACATTGCGCTGTACTTGATTGACTGCATTACCTGGCCGGAGGTGCTGAGAAGCTACATCGAAAGTGATCCAAGTTTGGATCAGAGCGTGTTGAAGATACTGACAACTACCGAGTATCCGTACGTTCCGGCTGAAGATCGTCTGTACGTATTGCAATTTTTGACGGATCAATTTTTGGTAACGACACAAGTGCGGGACGATGTGATGCAGGAGGCCATTCGGTACGATGATCATTGTCGTGTTTGTCACCGGGTGGGAGAACTGTTGTGCTGCGAAACATGTCCGGCTGTATTCCATCTGGAGTGTGTTGAACCACCGCTGATCGATGTACCGAAAGGGGACTGGCAATGCAATCTGTGCAAATCGCACAAAGTATCCGGCGTCATAGATTGCATCTCGACACAAGAAAAGCAAGGTATGCTTTCGCGGCAAGAAATGCTCGGATTCGATCGGCATGGGCGAAAGTATTGGTTCGTGGTGCGTAGGATTTTCGTGGAAAATGAAGATTCCTCCCAGGTGTGGTACTACAGCACGGTGAAGCAATTTGAACTGTTGCTTTCCAAGCTCGATCCCGATGAGCTCGAGGCGGAACTATATCAGGAGCTAGACCAAAAGTATCGCGAAGACATAGTGCGGCAAATGACGCTTACCGAATCATTAACAAATCAACACAAGGGAAGCAAGAAATCGTACTTCGAGGTCGACAATCAGCGGGTGGAAAAATTACTTGGCCAGACGGAGGTTGATGAGCACGGCAAAGAGAGCACTAATGCGGCAGACATGGAGGGAGATGAAGATACCAAGGAAGGAGAGGCGGCAGAGAATGGTGGAAAGGACAAAGAATCAATGGTCGATGAGACAATGGTGAAGGAAGAGGATGGCGCACAGCAGCTGAATGGTGGAGGCAGTAAGCATGTAACTCGGTCGAAAACAGGCTCATTAACACCGCGCACTTTCAATTTGGATGAATTGAAGAAGAAAAATCCAAAGGAAGAGTCTGCAAATGCATCTGGCGTTTCCTCCACAAGTGCGGACGGTATCGATCGATTGACGCGACAGAAAGTGACACAACTGTCGAACGGGACGCTCTACTTTAAGCTGGGCATGGAGAATGGCCACAAAAACTACGTCAACCAGTACTCTGTGCATCCGATCGCATTGAACAAACCGCAGCGCAATGAGGAGCGTGACAAGAAGAGACACCTTTCGCACAAATTCTCACTCACGCCGGTGTCGGAGTTCAAATGGCTGGGTGGTGGATTGTATGCCACTCAGCAGCAAATCATAACGACTATTCGTCAAACACTGCTCGCACTAGAGCAAGCGATCGTGACGCCGTTCATGCATCATAACTGGAACCGGCTCCGGAAGGTGTGGATCAATGCGATTGGTGTGTGTACCAGCCCGAATGAGTTTGCCCGTGCGATGTGTATGTTCCAGACCTGTCTTCGGGGTGTGGTGTTTGCTAGCGTTTGGCACGAGCAGCTGGGCCACACGAAAATGTACAGGATAACGCTGGCAGAGCGGGAAGAAAAGAAGAAACTTGAAAAGCGCGAAAAACGCGAACGTGATGACGAGGAAGAGCGTAACAGAACGGCGATCAATTTCGTCAAATATTCGCTCGGCTTGAAGCATCAGGTGTGGAAGCAGAAGGGAGAAGAGTACCGTATCCACGGACAGTGGGATTGGGTGTGGATGGGTAATGGGCGACGAAAGAAGACAGTCCCCGGGCGAACAACGAATGAAGCGGCTCACGTGGTGCTTCCGGTGCTGTTACCTGAGACCCGAGAGCGAAAAGTGCAAAAGCTAGATTGGCGATCGTACGAAGCTTTCCTCCGTTGTCACCCAGGCGCCCAAACGGCACCGAAACCAGCTGCGGTCGATTTCTTAACCGACATCGATACGTTGAACGAAAAGTTGCTGCAGAAGCTAAATACAATCGAAACATTCGAGGTTCCGCAAGAGTATGGCACAGAAATTGATGTTTCGCGTGCGCTTTCCACACCGCAAGGTCGCATATTGTATCCGAAGGTGGGTCGGAAGTGTCCACTCCTGGAAGGATTGCTACAGCGCCGCATCAACTTGCGTGATGCCGAGGAGCAGCGCATTAAGTTGGCCAAGGAGCGCCAAGACGAGGGTTTGGGCGAAGAACCATCAGTGGTATCGAAGGCGGATGCTCCACCGAGCAATACGACGGTCATCACGGTGCGTGTACTTCCACCCAGTGAGTGCATTGAGAAGCAGTTGCAACGTATCATCAACAGCCGAGCAACTGCGGGCCAAGCTGGTACAGTTGCGATAAAACCCCACATAACCGCTTATCAACAGCATCTCCGCAACAGGCAATATCGCGAAAAGTTGCAGGCGTTGGTGAATCAGACGCAAGAGCTGCGTGTCAAGTATCACTACGCGAACCAGAAGTCAACACAAAACCAGTGCTACTCGGTTTCTTGCCGCAGCAGCAGTTCCAGTAGCTCCTCATCACCCGAGATGTCATGCTACTCTCCATTATGTCGCGAGAAAGCAGCTTTACGGGCGAAGTTATTCGCGCTGCTGAAACAAATGCAGGTGCTGGAAATTCAGCACAACAGCTCCGTTCAGTCCACGGCAACGGGTGCTGGTGCAGCGGCAGTAACCCCGTCGAAATCCATACTAGAGCAGAAGCTGACCGAAGCAAAAAAGGAAAGTTTTGAAAATTTGTTGACCAACTTCTCGGTAAATCTGTTCAAATCGTTGAATGATGATTTGGAGCGATCGAAACGAACGCTGGTGGATTATGATGAAGAGCTACTGACGAAGCTGACGGCGAATGTTTCACCAAAGCAGGAAATGCCCAACGATCGTGAGGAAGAGGGGGCGGTAACGGTGAAAGAGGAACCTGATATATCCACTGCACCATCCGTAATGGATTGTAGCGACGTTGTAAAGGAGGAAGTCGTATGCAGCAGCGAAGACAACGCGATCGATAGTACTGGTGCGATGCTGGACGTAACTACGACGCCGACGATCGAGGACATTAAACCGATGGATGTGGATGATGGCGAACTGGGTGCCGTTGCACCATTGAACGAGAATTCCAATTCCAACTCCCTATCGTCGGATGTTTCTAACGGGGATGGAACTCGCGTAACTCGTGGACGTGGCAGATCGTCCCGGTTGGCAACGAAGCTGAACGAAGAAACGGGCACCAATGTGCCGAAGGATCATCTCGGCACAACAGTTCCTCCCAAGCCAAAGGAAGAAGAAATGCCAGAGAAAAAGCTGGAGTTCATGATACCGATGCGACCAAATCGCCGTTTTGCGCTACCTTCGCGGAGTGTAAAAAAGGACGAAGTGGAGATAAAGGAAGAAGCACCCGATGGAAGCGTGCGCGTGTATTCCGTGAGTAACACGAAGGGAAGGATTTATCTCAAGAAAACTCTTCCACCGGCGGTGAAAACGAACAACGGTGGTGAAGGAGGAAAACCCAAAACGGACGTCAGGATTCCCATCCTTGGGAATGGTAAACCGCGCTATCCGGTGGTCAATTACTTCCGCACGAAGAAAGCAGGCGTTTCGTCCATAATGGTGTTGCCCCGTGGTGAACTGCTGAAGCTGGCCAAACATGGCGGACGTTTGCAGGTGACGGGTTTCCATCATTTGGCGAAAGCGAACACTTCCGTCTGGCCGTATCCCTGCTCACGCCCCTTATTCAAGACGTGCTGGTTGTATCGCAGCGTTAACCTGTCGTCACTGGCAGCGGTAGGGTTACAGCTGCGCATTCTCTGGACGTGTCTGCGATGGGACGATATGGCCATGAAGCCGGTGACGGCGGATGGTAAACATCAGGTGACTACGGAATCGGAAATCATGTCATTGGAATTGCTTCGCCACAGGCACGTAGGGATGTTTAACGAACGGCTACAATATCTGCGCCGGAAGGTGGTCATTCCATTGGAGCTACCGAAAACTGTACGAGGTAAGTGTGGGAAGGAAGGTGTGACCTCACAAAGGTAATTTATACAAAAACACGTTTAACCCTTGCAGAGGTACAATCCATCCGTTCGGGATTGCGTAAACGGAAACGAGCCGAATCGCCCCAGCAAACCGAACCACAAGTGTCGGAAGAATGGATCGATGAAGACAAGCTGGAACTGTGGGAGATAAAGCTTTACGGCGAAAAACAGGAAAAGCTAGTAGCAGCCTCAGCTCAGCCAGTGACGCGGAACAGTACCGGAAAGCTACCGGTGGGCAATCGACTGAATGATTCGTCTTCGGGTTCGCCTGCTGGTGGTGGTACGATGGTTAACAAATCGTCCTCTTCCGTCACTAACAAAGCATCGCGTGAAGAAATCAATGAAAAGATGGAACAACAGTTACGCATACAACGGGCAGCACATAATCAAAAGCGAGCTTTGGAATTGAAGCAAGGTATGTTTGCGGTTTATTATAATGTTTGCTCTATTTTTTCCTTATACGAATACTTTTTTTGTGTGTTTGCAGAAGGTGGTACCACTCCGAAAGGCGCCGGTATAATTCAACGCAAGATTTTGGTCAAAAACCCGGACGGTACGACAAAAATCATCCAACAGAATGTTACGACCACCTCGTCTACCGGTCAGCAAGCCGTTGGAACCCCGAAACCGGACGGTCCGCAGAAGGTTCAAATCATTCGTGGGCCGGATGGTAAAGTAAGCGTTCGTGGTTTGAATCCAGGGCAACAGCTAATACAAACACCGGATGGTAAATTGCACGTGCTGAGCAGTAATCCCAACTGTAAGTATACAAATCATTTGCTCAAAAGGAATAAACAATCAATTTTATGATAATTTTTTGTTTCGCTTGTACTCGTTCCAGCACCCAAACAAATGATTACAAAGATTGGACAGAAGATTGTGAAGGTTGGTCAACCAGGGACGCCCAGTTCGTCTGCGGGTGCTACATCGACAGTAACGAGCGGTGATGCCAGTACGCCATCCACGCCTACACAACACATCTTAAACAAGGGAGTTTTGATGCGCAGTGTTACATCGACTCCAACCGGAGCAGCTTCGCCTCAGCCGGTCAAACAAGTGGTACAGCGTCAGCTCTTGCAAAAGGTAAGCACCAGCAGATTGTGTGGTGATAGACCACTTAAGGAAAGATACATTTCTAATTGTTTCCCACCATTTCTTTTTTCAATCTACAAGGTACAAACTTCAACCTCAGCGGCAACCGTGCAGAATGTACAGCAGATCGTGTCGTCCACGACGCCGCAGAAAATAGTGATCAACAACCAGAGCACGCTGCAGAAAGTAATCACCAGCAGTGGCCATCAATTGTTGACCACTACGACGCCGGTACAAAAAGTGGTCACACAGTCGAATTTACAACAGCTGCTACAGGGTACCCAGCACCAGGGTGGTCAGAAGGTGATCGTTGAACCAACAGCAGCAGCTGCAGCAGCTGCGGCTGCCGCGGCCGCCTCAAGCACCGCCCAATCACCCATGCCAACGCAAAAGGTGATCCTTGCCACCACGCCCGGTCAGCCGACGGTTACCAAGCAGATACTGATACAGAACGCAGCCGGTGTTGGGGGCACGCCGCAACAGATCATCATCAACCATGGTGGTCAGAAAATGGTGCAGCAAATAGTTGCCTCCCCCGGCCAGCAGATAATGATCGGTGGGCAGAGGATAATTCTAAACAGTGGACAGAAGATCGTGAATAACACCCCGCTGCAGATTCAAACCCAACCGAGCGTCGTTTCGGTGGCGGGTGGGGCACAATTGACAACGACAGGAACGATGCAGCAGATACAGAAAGTACAACAGATCGTGACGGCTGCGCAGCCGACCATTGCTTCCGCTACCATACAACCACAGCAGCAACAGCAACCGCAAACGCAGCAAATACAGTTTCAGATTCAGCAGCAGCCTGCTGCCGGTTTGCAGGCAGTTGCCACAACCTCTCAGCAACAGCAACAAACCGTGGCTATTAGCCAGGTGCAAAGCTTAGCCCAGCAGCTTTCCAGCGGTAAATTGCAACTGGCGAATGTTAATGGGCAACAGGTTCTGCTGAGACCCATTGGCAACAATCAGGCACATGTTGTTGCACACATTAAGGCACAACCCAATGGGACATCACAAATTATTCCTGTCGCTAACCTAGCTGATCCTGCACAAGCACAGCAGCAACAACTACAACAACAATTACAACAACAGCAGCAGCAGCAACAACAACAACAATTGTTACAGCAGCAGCAACAACAACAGCAGCAGCAGCAACAACAACAACAATTGTTACAGCAGCAGCAACAACAACAGCAGCAGCAACAGCAACAACAACAACAACAATTGTTACAGCAGCAGCAACAACAGCAACAGCAGCAAATTATGCAGCCTGTCGTACAACAAGTATTGCAAACAACAACGACGGACATTAATAATGTGGTTTTGCAGCAGCAACAGCAACAACAACAACAGACCGTGGAGCAGTCACTGTTACAAGGGCAGCCTCCGGGAACGGTCATTAAGTGTGTTACGGCACAGGTTGTGCATACCGGTCAAGGGCCCAGAATTGTATTGCAAGGACTGCAGGGTAGCGACTTTACACCTCATCAAACCGCAATGGTACAAAACCAAGTCAAACAGCAGCTGCTAAAAGGTAAGCGGTGCCACACGATCCGATCATACTCACATTGGTTAGAATATCGGACACAGCACTGTTTTCGATCGCTAGTATTATTCATACATAATTTGAATTATGCCTTTTATCTCTTACCTTTCTTAGTGCAAGAATCAAATGGTCGGCAAGGTAGCATGATTGGTCCAACGAAAATCTATCTCGCTATTCAACCAGCCCAGAACTCGGTGGCGAACACCGGTGTCGTTGCAAGCCAGCCACCACCACTGACGCCTGTGCAGATAAAGCACGAACCAGGAGCAGGAACACCAATACAGATACACCATCAAGTAAGTCGTTTTTAGGCTTCAAAGGCCCACTTCCTCTCATTTCATGCTCTCTAGCCTACCATGAATTGTTCATACTTAATACTTAGGGCTGGAATTCGTAAAGCAGTGACGTTACAATGAGTTTAACCATACATCATCATCACCAACATGTACATTCCAAGGGAATCCGTGTGTTTGTTTACGCATTAGTACGCAAAACAAAAAATTTATAGGTTAGGGTTTGGTATGAGGATTTGTCCTGTTTTGTTCTGTTTCGCTCTTGTACGTTTTACAATCTTGACAAACCGCCGTCTCGTTACGAATTTCCCCCCACACCCCCCTGCCTGCCAACCCATCACAATCACGATGAGTGCATCCGTGCTCGGACAAAGTATCATTAAGGCCAAGAGCTGCGCGGTTGTTACAAATGGAGGATATGTGTTTCTTGTGTACGTTTCTGTTTTTAGTGCGTCGTTTGCGCAAGTTAACATATTGCAAACATTACTGATAGCTATATTTGTTTTGGTAAGGACTATTCTTGAGACTTGAGGCAAACTAAGGCAGGAAACAAACAAACAAAAGTAAACGATCAAATAGGAAAGACGATAGCATATTATTATTTTTACAGTTTTGTTTTGTGTTGTGTATGTTACTTTTAATATTTCAGAAATCTAATTGATACGTGAGTTTGATACGATCCTTATGTGTTAGCGTTGCAATATAACCATACACTTGTCTGTTTTTTTTAATTTGTATTCATTATTGAAAAATTGCAACCATGGGATGGCGATCTTCATTAGGGAAACACTTTACTGACGTTGCGCGAATGTTGCACCAATGGGTACAAGTGCTCAACATATTTAATCGAAAACAGAGATTGTTAATATAGAAATAACATTTGCAGAGATTTTTCCACAAACAAAAATTGTTCCAAAACAGCATTTGAATGTTAGAAAAAAAAGGCATTAATATATCGTTTCTTCAAAACGCCAATTTATGGCACAATGCACCGCCAATCGTGGATTTACTTTTGATTTGGCTGATCTCTTTAGCAAGAACTGATCATCGCGTTACGTGGCATACATATACAATAAGCCTAGCAAGCGATGCCAGCCAATGGTGATCGTAAGCGATCATTTAAAATCAATCAGTATCTGTCATTATTTCTTGTAGCTACATATTTTTTTAAGTTAAACAGCAATAGATCGCTCACGAACATCTTGCTCCTCTTTTGCTATTGTATTTTGTGGTTTTTACATGCTAATATTAATCGTCAATACATCATATGATGAAGATGATGGTAGCGTTCACCGGTCTCTCATGGCAGGACTGATTGTCCTGCCCGGAAGCCCCAGAAATGGCAGGCCAAGACCTCATGAGATTGTAGCCCATAAAAGAAGCCAAAAGAATGAGTTGATATGTTGACATTTAATTGAGGCGTGCAAAACTAAACTACAATTTAAATAGACAAGTAACACAGAGTCCCTGTAGTATGCACAGAATGTACAGATTTGAACCGACCTTTCGGTGGGAAGAGTATATGATTCAATAATTTGGACAAGAATACTAGCTATTTGTCACCAACCATGAGCACACATGAATAATTAAATCAAAGTTAATAGATACACTTAACACGACGCGTCCGGTGGCGGTGTGATGTGTTTTTGAAATATCCTACGTAACATTTCATTTCCTGCCTAATTTTAGAGGAATATTTTCGGAGATTGTGTATGCAAGGCATAACGTGAAGTGTAATAATTCACTTCCAAGTGTACAGCGCAGCGCGGTCGCTGTGCTTTCTTTGTCTCTGTGCATTAGTCGACACTTGGCTAGGGATGATGATTTAATGACGTGACACGCTACTCCATGAGCAGCAATTGTATAAAGTGGACCCTTCAGTCTACACCCAACAAAGCTGGATAAACAAAGTTAACGCATTGAGACACGAACGATTAAGACGGAAGACGTAGACATTTTCTGGGAGAGCACAGAGTATCAATGTATCAATACGAGTACATCAACTCCGTTCATTGACCTTTGTTGTTAGTAGATTTCTATCACTAGTAATCTACTCTTGCCCCGTACTGTGTTGCTCTCCAACGTGTTATTGTGCAGTGTGTGGTGGCTTCAAGAACGAAGAACGTGATGCATTTTTGCAACAACCAAAGTTTAAGTTTCAATTGTATAAACAAGCACCCGCTCCTTATAATTCAACTGTTCAATTTATTATATTAAAACCATTGTATTTGGTTTGTGATGAGCTGGCGGAGAAATCTGCATTAAGCTTTCGACTGGATCACATTTTACACGTTTCTACCACCGTTGCCAGACAGAAGACAGACCAAAACCGACGGTTGTAGATCCATAAGAGAATGATGAAGGCATTATTATTTACAAGGTTATATTACCTAAACCAAACACACACCCACTATGTAATAGAGAGCGAAGGAATGACGTTGCGGTTTACAAAACTATTATCATTCAATGCAATTTTTTCAAATGTTCGAATCTATTAGTTTCTGGCTTCTGTCAGTACATTCCTTTCGGGGTAATCAATACATTCACAAGGCATCATTTCCTTTACGTACTCGTTATTCTTTTTTCTTTTAGTTTTAGTTTTAGGCGAACCTGACATTAGCTTCTTGTACTAGACTGTTTTCCCATGACTTGTTTGTGCAATTTACATGCAAAAAAAGGACTCAAAAGGAGTTGGGAACGAAATGAGATTCCTATTCCAAGTTTAACTTAAAAGCAACTAATAAGCCCCCTACCTAGTGAGTTGGTGCCCAGTAATGAACAAACTAATTAGGAAACGTTTATTTTATGATTCCATATCTTATATGAGTTTGAGTTAGAGTTATGCGACTGTCTTGCCTCTAGTGACAACATAATGCAATGCCTGACGTTAAGATGTATCGAAATAAGTTTTTAAAATCTTTTCCCTTTCCGTTTTATCCGTACCGATCCCGTATTAATACCTGTGTGTTTATCCACTGTACTTCTGGCTCATTCTTTATTGGAATGTGCACTATAAGCTTATTGTTGAAGAGATGGTCCATGAATGTATTGTGTTGATTCTGCCGAAAACAACGGTACAGTTATTATTTCTCTCTATGTATGGGACCGATTAACCATCACACCATGTCGATTGGAGAATGTGCAACATTGATTCGACAAACATTTTGTTTTATTACAAAACACAAAGGGCGGGGGGTTTCTGTATGATAAGCAAAATATAATAGCCCTAAGCAAACAGTGTACATAAATACTATTAAGAATAAGTGCGCTACACATACTTTACAGCATGGTAACATTTCTAATAACTATATCAACAGGGCGCATTTGTAATTAATCAACTGAAAACTTTAAAAGAAAGTTGATAAGTTATCTATAATACACAAGGAAAGGGGACGCCCTGAGACGTGTGTGCGTAGGGAAGGAACCATTGGAACGGCCAGTTGACTTCGGAACAGAGCGAAAGAGAGAGAGATAGAGGAGGAGGATTTACACGAGTTTTTTTGTTGTTAATACAAACAAAAGGGACTTGCTGTGTGTAAAGAAAAATGACAACAAACATACAATATTCTTCATGGATGTAAGAATAGCAGTAGGAAATGATTCATGAATTGATTGATTACACACGCATTATGATATTAGGCGAGAATAATACTGAATTGACACAAGCAAACGAGACAAAACAACAATGGTAATCAATAAAGAGCAAAAATAATAAAAAAAAACATGTATCTGAGCAAGATTAACAGACAAATGAATTTTGCAGAAATAATTTCCCGGTGTGTGCGTGTGTGTGTGTGTGTGTATATCGTTAATCCTAAATCACATGATGAGACTAATATCCGTTTCTCACTTACGTTTGCGCTATCATATCTATTGCTAGTTTTGCGTTTTGTTCGTTGTTATGTAGTTGTTTTGTTTTCTTCTTTGATACTAAATCGCTTCCACGCCGCACGCACACCGGTCTCCGAGCCCATACCATACCATTCGTGTATTGTAGTACGCAATGCCCAACAAAATGCTAAAAGGACATATGATGTACGTTAATCAAAACGTGCCTTACTTAATCTATGAATGTATATATTCACCTACACCTCTACAACAAGCGGAAAGGGTCGAGAAAGTGAAGAAAGGAAGCCACATGCTGCGACAGAATGCCGGGAATGCAATTTCTTCTGTATCCTTGTCTCTCTAAGTTTTGCGGGATAGTTTCATTCGAACATTGTGATAGGACGGCTGGAATGTTGTTGTGTTTGTAAGAAGAAGTGTGTGCGCGTTGTGTCCGAGGACAACGTTACAAAGGGCGCTACGTGTAATGAAAGCAGGTGTTAAAGACATAATTTAAGTGAGATAATACATGGTACTTAAGTCGTTGCGGTTACAGAGCGCCAACGCAGCAGAACACAACTAGGGCAATAGATAATGAAAAAGAGAGAGAGAGGCGCACAGCTAAATGTTGGCGGGCAGGGTTTTGGTCTCAGAGCTCTTCTGGCACACCGTTCCTGATTGTTTCATTTTCCTTAACTTATTGTATGGCTTTGTCTTAAGTATCGTTTTAAAGTCGAACGAAATGGCACGAATGAGGCTGCAGCTAAAGCTTTTAATTAACGCGCGAAGCAATACGAACAACTTGTACCTAAATTAAGGCCATACACTTCTCACCGTTCAAAACTAACTACAACCACATTTTCCCAGATTATTTTTTTTTTCCAGTGTTTGTTGATTTTGTTGAGCCATGGTGTTTTTTATATTTTACTACAATATTGTTGATGTTGTTTGAAACAGCTTTTATAATAACGCTTTTGTTTTCTTTTTCCTTTTTTGTTTTTGGCATCCTTATTCATACAAAGTTTTGTTTTTCTGTTAAGTTTATTTCGTTTCATTTTTTGTTTAATTTACCAAATGGTTGTTGTTATCGGCTTAATTCAATCTCTCATGCTCATTAGAGTAAAAGAGTTGTCAATGATTTTATTTTGTGTTTGCGTTCTCTCTAAAATCTTTTCTTTAATTTAATTAGTTTTGAACAAAAAAAACTCGGAGCTTCATTTCGTTTTATATTACCCTCCTTTTTTCCACAACATTATATCTTTCCTCTCCATCCCGTTTGTGTGCGTGTCCGTGTGCTCGCTTTACTTTTTTTTGATCGCAAATGAGAATCAGTACAAACGAAAAAAATAATATTAACGCCGGCAAAATGAATACAGAAAGCAAATTTTTATGATCCGAGGAAGAACCTGCATTCCATCGATCTCCGACCACTGATCGTCAGTTTTGTTTTGATACGAAGAGGATAAAAGGATTGTTTTTATTTTTCTGGCTTGCGAACAATTACACGATAAGAGAATTCATCATTGAGACAAAGGACTCTGGAACAGGACAGTATTTTGAACAGTTTGAAATTAACATTCCATCGACGTAGACAAAGTACCAACACTATTAGCTTATTTCGATAGGTCGGATAGGTTTTGTTCATATAGATGCTTAACTCTTTTTTTTTACCAAATTAATAATAGAGAAAGGTCGAAAATGTGAAAGGCTCCCGTTGTTGTTACCCTAGGGAAAGTATTTCAGATCCTGGATGCCGTCTTCCTATTGCACATATTTTGGGTTTAACTTTTACTTTTCTTATGATACTAGTTTCTTTTTTCTTTTGCTTTCCGTTCTTAAATGATTTATTATCATACACGTTATCGTTCTCATAAACACGTTAAAACCTTTTGTCCACATTGCTGCACTCTGTGTGAAGTATGTAAATGTTATGATTTTTCATTTAGTTTCCTCTCATCTATAACATCTATGGTTGATCTTCTTAGACGTGATAATAATCAATCGATAAGCAAGCAATGGAAGATACATAATTGTACATTAGAGATAGATCACGCTGAAAGGTTCGAGCAAGAATGTAAAAGAAAGCTAAATGAAGCAAGAAGGAGGACACATAATACAGGGAAGGAGATAGAGATTGTAAGGAACAGATCTAGCAAGGACGTGTTACTAATTCCAATTGGCAAAGCTGTGGCTACCTTTCCGTAATTTGTACACTTATCAATTTCCGCACTTTGTCCTTTGTTTGGATGAATATCTTCACTCTCATCACTACAATTCACGATAAACGAATTACATGACAAGTAACCTAGGGGAAGTATAAATGATGGGTGGGACGGTAGATGTGTTGACCCACGGAGATACACCGTGTTTCCGTAGTCTTGGCATCTTCTGATGTTAGTATACTTCCTCACACGTATTGGTCGGAGATCGGTGGGCTTATAGTGCATTTGAAAGAAAGGTCTTCCTCGTTTGATGTTGATATTATCGCAAAAAAAATCAGGCTGCGACATTTTACTGGCTGTGTGACACTACCCAGAAACGGGTTTGTACTTGATGGCAATCATTTGCGATGAAAGGAGCGAGCGGAGTGCACGGATTCAACTGTGTGTTGAACCTGCAGAATGTTTTACTAATATTGTCCATTCCGTGTGCGTGTCGTGTCGATTCTCTTTGCTCGACACCCATGGTCGTACAATTGTGTTTGTTTTGCTTTTGCTTTCATTTATTGAAACAGGAAAATGCAACGGAAGCAGCTAGCGAAATGGGTGCATCGGAGGAAAACAACGCGAACAATACTACTACGATACCTGTCGTTCCGATCATTGCCGGGACGAACAACAACAGTTCGGCCGTGGATGACGGGAAACCTCGCATCCTGTCGAACATCATCATCAATGGTGCCAATAACAATGCAACCGGAATAAATCCCTTGGTCAGGAAGGAGTTGATCCAGAAAGTGAGCAACAACCTGAACAAGCAGCAGCAGCAGCAGCAAAAGCTGCAACAACAGAACGTCCAGATAGCAGAGGCTGAATCGTCCGACAATACGGGGGCACGTCTCTTGAAGGATGGATCAAACGATGCAAAGGAGCAAGAAGGGGACGATGGAAACGAAGGGAAGAATTCTTTCGTTGTAACGTCGGATTACATTCAACAGTGTAAGTAGTTCGACATGTAGTAGTTCAGGACATGGCAATTTATACAAAGAAACACACTTTAAATGAAATTGCCTCCCATATCTTTCCAAACCACTTCAATATCGTTTTGATCGCGTTATTTTGTAGTGATAAACAATGCCCGCAAGCAAGGAAACAGTCCAGAAATAGAGGAAAAACTGTTGAACTTACAGCGCTATCATGAAAAGAACACGAAGCCCGAAGATCGGCCTGATCGTACGATTGCACTGCAGCACAACTACAGCAACATGACTGGGAACCGAAGCGAGTCGCACAGTAACAGTAGCCGTACGCGTAAGCGCACCAATACACGCGTCGATGACGACGATGATGAATGGCAGATGGACACTCCGAAGCGTTCGCGTCCATCGAAAAGTTGTTCCGCTGCTGGTGGTAGCGGCGGGAATGCGGCACCATTCAGTCCGGGCTCAAGTAGCCGGGAGCGAAAACTTTCCAACAACGAAAATTATGGCAGTTCGCCGAGCAAACGACGAACGGCGGGCCCGAACCGTCAGACACACGAGTCACCAACCGCGACAACAACGGCTGTGTCCTCTGGTGATGGGAAATCAGATTCAGCGGCGGCTACCCGGAACAGAAATGTGGACAAACGGAAGCAAAATGCGAACGGTGATTCTACCACAGTGGTTGGTTCCCAGGGTACAGCCGGCAGCTCGCCGCAGCAACAGAGTCCACAGCAGAGGCAGAACAAATTGCAGGTATGTTATCGTGTTAACCGTTCCGTTCCCATCCGTGTGATGATGCAATTCATTATCTCCTGCACTGCGATCGGAAGGATCATAATGTTTGCTTCTGAAGCATCTTTCCTAGAGGCTATTTTACTCCTCCCATTTGCCGCCATCCCATATTGTCCCATTGTTTGTTTTAGCTTCAAAAGTGCCGAGATCTTGCAGTTTTATTCGGAGGGAGGTATTCCTCTTCTAATGCTGCAAAAAAAAAACTGTTTCGTTCTTTGCTATTTTTATTTGTTTCTTCCGCAACTAGATTATGATTGGTTTCTTTCCTATATGTTTTTGTTATATTATTATTACATGATTTTCTTTTTATTAATTTGCTTCCGTTGTGCAAGTCCCAACCCAGCATACACAACATCAACAAAAAAAAAAACCGAAAATAAAATCCTTATTTCTGTGTGTGATTGTTCTTTTGCGCTAGGCACAATTGAATCGTCACAAGGAACAGTTAAAGAAAGATATTCTCAAGAAACGATCTCATCTCGAAAAGGAATTGCAGGTACAGATACAAAAGGAACTCTCCGTCGAGCTGCAGTCGGCTTCTGGCACCACGAATGTCCGGGCGGCATCAGCAGCAGGTGGTGGAGTGGTGGTGGCGGCAACGGCGGTTGGTACAACAGCGTCCATCCAACAGCAGCAGCAGCAGCAGCAGCAGCAGCAACACCGGCACAGTTTGCTTCAATCGCCACCAACATTCGAGGCGGACGAACAAGGAGAGAATGAAGCGCTGGTGTCGCCCGGTCGTGGTAGCTCGAAGCAAGCGACGGATAAGAGTTCCTCAACATCAACCCCAGCCACCACAAGCAGAAGAAGGTTGGTTACTTTTTTGTTTGGTGCTCTCCTCATACAATTGTGTATTTATCGATTGCTTTTTCATCCAAACACAGAACTACTGCTGGAGTAAATGCGTCAAAAGAACAAGCCTCCAATGTGCCGGCCCCTGCAAGTAGCAAACGCGGTCAAAAACATGCCTCACCGGCAGGTTCGAAAACTGGCAACACCCGATCGGCGGGTGCCCGTGGTTCTGGGCAAACGAAAAGAAGTGCGAAAAAGAATAGTAAAGCACAAACGCATTGCATCTGTCAGACACCGTATGACGATTCCAAGTAAGTTCTCGAATATCCGCCTTGGGTGTAGAGTTGCCTCCTCATTCATTCATTTGCTCCTCGTTTCAGGTTCTATGTTGGTTGCGATCTGTGCAACAATTGGTTCCATGGAGATTGTGTCGGGATCAGTGAGGAAGAGTCGAAGAAAATCACCGAATACATTTGCAGCGAATGTAAGCATGCCCGGGACACGCAAGAGCTGTACTGTCTCTGCCGACAGCCATACGATGAATCTCAGTAAGTAATGCCCCGGGAGTGTGTAACGTAACGTTCCTAACGTTCCCTTGTCGTGTTTTAGGTTTTACATTTGCTGTGATAAGTGCCAGGATTGGTTCCACGGTCGTTGCGTTGGCATTCTGCAATGCGAAGCTAACAATATCGACGAGTACAGCTGTCCAAACTGTCAGATGAACAATGCAATTAACTTTGCCAACATGAAGACGCTAAGCATGAGAGAGTTTGAAAATCTGAAGAAACTGATCAAACAAATTCAGGTATAAAAGCACCATTCTTCGTCCTCCGGCTCATGACTAGTACGTTGATGTTAATATTGTCATTCTCTTTGTTTAGCAACACAAAAGCGCCTGGCCGTTTATGGAACCGGTCGATCCGAACGAGGCACCGGATTACTATCGCGTGATAAAAGAACCAATGGGTAAGTATTACTATACACCGCGCTCTGTGTGGATCTTTCTCTAAATCTTTCTGGATCTTTCTCGTTTCTTTGCAGATCTGCAAAAGATTGAAACCAACATCGACAACAAAATCTATCAAACACTGTCCGAGTTCATTGGCGACATGACGAAGATATTCGACAACTGTCGGTACTACAACCCGAAGGAATCGCCCTTCTTCCGATGTGCCGAAAGTCTCGAATCGTTCTTCGTGCAGAAGATCAAATACTTCCGCGAGCATCTCATCGATCGTAACGATGAGCTAGTGGGGGCTGGTACACTCCCAGCTACTGCAGATGCTGCTTCTGCTGCTACTGCTACAGCAACACCGGGCACATCTGCGGTGCCCGCAACGGCGTAGTCTTGTACCTCCATTCTGTACAATTATCTACAGAATGGCTAATAGTGTGTAGTGCCGTCGGCGTAGAGATCGCACAATAGGATCATAATTTAAACCCTTTTTAAATTATTATTCCCGGGAGAATTCTTATGTTCTGTGAATCCCGTAGAGGGGATTAGCTGAATGAGTCTTACCGATATCATCCAACGTTAGAATATATTTATTTTAAAGAAAAATCCCACGAAATTTTAAGAAACAAGGATATCAATTTGTTCAAGAGGAGAGCAGTGTGGTGGGTACCGATTTGTATCGGTGGAGGGCATGGGCCGGTTCCCAAATAGAGTCGGAATTCGGTGTAAAAGTTCCGGGATTGAAATCTGTTGACTCTGGAGAGTGTGATGGCCACCCGATCCACACAGTTTCATTTGCCAAGCGTACATTGCTTTACATGTGTGTATAATTTTCCACCGATTTATTCGATGTGCATATATAAATAGTTGTAAATATTTCGTATTTATATGAATACGATGTGTCACGATCGTATGATCACAGAGACAAGACATACAGACGAGAGATACATTTTAAGAATTTTAGCGCGAGCGCACAGTTTTGCATAGCTCTACAGGTTCCAATTTGATATTGATTGCAATACAGTGCAAGTTGCTGCAAGCTGAGTGGTCGACGTTTGGCAATATTTACTTTAGATTTACCTTTTCCCACATATGTTTAACCAATTGTAGTTATAGAACTATAGAATGTCCATTACGAAACCGCAAACATTTCTACTGTAGATATATCCAACACACACACCTACATACACTTGTGTTATAGCTGCAGATTGCGCGGAAAACGAACACTTGCACACCCACACACACACGTTGAGCCTGCGAAAAGGTATAGTTGCATAGTATTATTCCTCTTACACACTGTATCATTTACTGGATTAATCGAGAGTTTTTGTTGCTTTAGAAATGATAAATAATATAACGCCAAGATTTATATCGCGTCGTGAGACTCCTACTATAATGAACTTGCAATAAATGTAAGAAGCTGGACAGGATTTTTAAAAACAAAGCGTTTCGGGACGTATACGCCTTTTCTCATTTGGTGGAGAAATCTGTAGAAAGAAACACGGTGTACTTATTAAGAGACATTTTATTAGCAACAAGTCACAAAAATATAATCTTAGCATTCTCACTACTACCCCGGTGTAGTACAGCTCATCCACAGGAATGATGGCCAAGTTTTATATCAACCGGAGGGATGATGTCTGTTGTCCAGCATTTTCCGACGCTTCGAGGAGCTTCCTGTGCCCTGTGGAAAAGCGTGATATGAATGGCAAAGGGAGAAGCAGGATCTTGCGTTCGTGGAAATGATCGTTCATGCAGACATTGAAGTAAAGCAGTACAACAGGGGTAGCATTAGCTGATCATCGGTTTGTAATTTACAACTGAGCTATTGGAATTGGGTTCTGTTCGGGTTGAGATAGTGTGGATCACACAGATCATTCAACAACAACAACAACAATAAAAGGCAAAAGGAAAGAGAGAGCTCTCTTAGCTGCGTGTCTAGTTTATCACAAACACATTATCGCCTTCAAAGTACAATGGAAGCTTCATTACGTCCACCGATGATGAAGGGAAAAATAAGATACCTAGCTTCTAATGTTGCACATGATCCAGATGAGCGGGTATTGTAGATGATATCCAACACCAAAAACTACCCAACAGAGTGCAAAAAAAATATCAAAAGATGTAAAAAAAATCACATTCTCGAAGTGGCGGTGAAGCGTACAAAAAAGAATAACTTTACGCATCGTAACACGATATGATGTGGTAGTGCAAAGCTGGCCACATCAGCTGGTCAGTAGGTGGTAAAAGCGCACGGTAATCAGATGGTAGTTAGCGCAAGCTCTACCCATCCAACAGTTACTTATCGCACGTTAAACGTGCCTGTGTATTCCCCAATGCTTGCGCTGACGAACGCATGACGATCAAGTGCGATCGACGACGACGACGGAGATGAAAAAGCATGTGATCTGATGCAGGAAAAGTGTGTGTTCTGAGGGAAAACAAAAAACCAGCTAAGTGCATTTGTTTTGTGTTGGTCACGCTTGCAAACGGCCAATTCCTGTGAGTGAACTGTGGACAATACGCGACACGGAAGATTTTAGAGTACTACAGAATGTTTGAAAAACGCTTTAAACGTCCAAGCGTAGCGAACGGAGACGGTTTAGTATTGTACTGCAACCAATATAGTTACTACTGCCACAAGGTATGC